>CANXYI010534341.1:0-11485 GCA_948208565.1 Hura crepitans | reverse complement strand
CTCCAATATACTCCCGGATATCTCTGGTGACAAGTCTCACTTACAGATGCCATGGCACTACCTATTATGGATCTAGGAGTGCACGAAGCTTGATTCTATGCTTGGGTCTGTGATCTAAGACCATGTCCTGACCTTTATGATCAGTTCGACTGCTTGCCCTGATAATGCTTGGACTAACCACTCTTATGCTTCTTCTCATATGTATACCTAAAACTACCTTACCCCTACCCATGTGATCTCTTCTTGAAGTTATCTTGCTTTTATTTCATCTCATTCACCATTTTTGTGGTGTGATAAGCTGTTACTAAAACTATAAAAACTTAAATCTCCATAGGAGTAATCTAGTCTGTGATCTCTAAGTTCAACCCCTTTTCAAGCTTTTTACAATGGTCCTTTTCTATGGCAACTGTTGCCTTTGCATACCAGCTCAGACAAGCAAACTCCTTCTCTTATTTAGAGATTATTCTGTGCCTCTGTCAGAGATCCATGAATTCTTGGTACTTCTGGTCCAGGTAATGCTTAGTAACATACTTCTCCTTGAATTCCTTCAAAAAGAAATCCCATATGATGTCTGCAGCTACCTTGTGCTCAGTGATCATTTCCCACCATTTTAATGCTTTTTTAGATAGTATTGAAATGGCACATGCAGCATACTTATCTTGTGGGCATCTCAACTACTGCATAATACAGACTATCTGATTTAACTAGTACTAAGCTCTACTAGACTCGTTTAACTCTTTTCCCTTAAAGAACTTAGCCCCATTCTTAATTAACCTCTCTATATAATCCTCTGAAATGCCAGATGTTCTTATGGGACTAGAGGTGGAACAAACTGTACATTAGTTATGGCACTAGTAGCTATTGCAGTAGCCACTATCGCTTACCTGACAGACTCTAGCATCATCTATATCCATACAGGTAGACCTTGCTATCTGAGTATAACATGTCCAACATCACTAAGGGTCACATACTAGGGTTGTGCATCCCCTTATCCCAAAACTAAAGGAGCATGTTCCTCTATAGGCATAGTGCTACTGCTTATGTTCCATACCTAAAGGTAAGAGAAGCAGATTATGAGCTAATATGTAATAGTATTTGATTTAAATGTATTACAACTCCTAATGTGCTCTTGTGTAACCCATGGGTCCAAAGGAAACCCCAACTAGATCTCTGATACCACTAAGTATGGCACCCTCCGCCTGATCCGTACACCAAGTCTAAACAGAGGATGCATACACGTAAAATGATATCTAATTTCGTTATCCAAAATCACTTAAAATTTAAAACTTGTATATAAGAAAACATTTCTTGACATAGAGATGCACTAAAACATTGAAAACCTTTTTGGCATGCAAATTGAGATAAATATTGGGGTTCTTGTGTTGTAAATTTTACAACATAACGGCTGGATCGGGACACTTTCCTAAATTTTTACCTATTTAAAAACACTACTATATAATCACAACATACATCTCTAACTCACATGGGTCCTCCTGACCCTCCCAATCACATTAAAATCACAATGAGCCTCAAGCTCTCATAATCAATATTCTCAAGTGCAACTCATCAATCATCACACAGCATGTAAGAAATAGGAAAGTAAAATCCACAATTAAATTATTTAATACAAAACCCCACTATAAAATAAAGATTAAACCCAATCCCTCTGAGATCAAAAGAGCACACTAACTACAACAATTACATTTATATCATAACTACTATTAAAAAAAGATTACAAAAATACCCACATAGGGGTTATCTTTGTGTCTCCTATTCATAAGCTTTAGCTCTAATCTACTGCCCTATTACCTATGCATTGCAAACAAGTAATGTGTGAAGCTTTTGCTTAGTGGTGTAATAACTTTAACTTGTAATAAGGCAATTTATAGCATGTCCATAATGTGCACAAACCATATCCAAATTTAATATTACAAAAATGCATTTTCCATGATTTACATGCAACATAAACCAACTTTGGCTTTAACATCATATTCATGCATTTATGGTGTCTTATATGCCAATATGCACATTTCAAACATAAACAATGCATTTAATGGCACAATTATTAATTACCATTTAATGGACATAATGTATCACATGCATAAAGTCTTATTCTTTAAGCTTCATTTTTGCCAAAAATCACCATTATCATAAATTAGCCATTTGTAAGCCATAAGACACGGTAAAAGTCATACCATATCATAACAGCTAGTAAAATGTCATACCAAACTCATATATCACAACTATTAGTGACATACTTGTTTTCCAGTTATAAGTGCCATAATGCACCTCATAGCTATCCATATTAGTAATTCAGATGTGTACACATATAATAACCATAAATATTCATACAAATGAAAACACATTCAAGCATCTCAAAAACAATTTTGGGTAATTTGATCATATTATGTCCATAGGTCACATATTAATGCCATTTAACATACAAGCTCAATTTATGTGATTTTAAGCTATTTTAGTTGTTTAACCGATGCCCATATCCAAAAGATAGCTAAATAAGACTGGATAATGGAATTACTCAAACTCAAAGGCTCTCCACATTCGAGGATCCATAACTTAGGCCCAAAGGCTCTCTATATCCATAAATGTGTAACTTAAGCCTGAAGGCTCCTATACAACATAGGTAAGTAAACTTAGGCCCGAAGTCTCTCATACCATATAGGTAAGTAAACTTAGGCCCAAAGGCTCTAATGCCATATAAGTAAGTAAATTTAGGCCCGAAGGCTCTTATGCACATAGCATGTAATCTTAGGCCCGAAGGCTCTCATACACATAGTAAGTAATCTTAGACCCGAAGGCTCTCATACCAAATAGGTAAGTAACTTAGGCCTAAAGGTTCTCATACCCGTCAACATGTAAATCAATGACCCGTATTTCTTATACCCGATAGCATTCTAGCAGCCACTACAATCCTAGTTGACCGGTCATCCTATCTAAACTAGGTTGTTTAACTATATGGGCATCATTAAACATGTCATTATATGACAATTTACCCAATTTCACATTTCATTTTATTATATTAACATAAAAATCATCATTGGCCTCAATGCACCTTTGCGTGGCTTACACATGTACAATTAACCAACTTAGGCCTATTGATGTCTATTACACCCATAGGATCCATTTCCTAAGGTGTAATGGCATTAATCACAACATCATGTCATAATGTCACATAAAGACACGTGTATAAATATAATTGTAAATATCATGGCAAATTTCCATATTTGCCCTCAATAGATCATATCATGCCTCATCATGCATGTATCGTACATATATACCATTATATGTTAAAAATTATCTTAAGCATTTGCAGCATATTGCTTTCATGCATACTAGACATTTCCACAGTGACAAGAACATCCGTATGCACATTAGCGCACTTAACCATTCAAATAGGCATAAATGCCGCACATAAGCATATCAAGCAAATTCATAGAATTTTAGCACCCATAACATCCATTGTACATGTTTCAAATCATAAAATGATCATACATACACATTACTAGGCTTACGCACACCATATGGCATTTTCGTTGTTTATATCACATAATGCACTTATAAGCATAGTGGTGACATACTTGAAATTTCATCACATATTGTCACCTGAATTATCATATATCATGTAATTATCATGTCATAAGCCATAATTTATTTTTATAGCATTTATTTTCATTTTCTATGCATTTATTGCCATTTATTCTAATATGTACATAAAGTAATATACACATTTAAAGCAACTCTAGCCAATTTAAAGTGATTACACTTACTTAACAAGGTCGTACGGGACCCTTGAAGTTGGCCTAAGCCTTCTCCTTACCTCGGGAGGCTCGGGTTGTCATTTCACCTATGAATATAAAAGGGTACAAACTTTAATAAATAATATAAAATAATCTAGAAGTTGAAAAATATTTTAAGCCTAGATACATGCTCTACAACATCCTAGGAACCTGTGAAAAATAAAATTTATGAAAAAAGAACACTCGAGAGAGAGAAAGTTACTATTCACCTCGATTTTCTTTTTAGTTTTTCTCCCAAAAGACTTTACTGTTCTGGACGGTCTTGGTGTCCACGAACTCATCTCAGAACACTCATCATTTTAGGTGTAAACTCACATAGTGGGTCCCTCAAAGGAAAGAGAAATCACAAAGAAAGGGAGAAGAGAAGTGGGCTGAAATTTAGAGCTTTGGAGGAGGAGGATGGCTTTGTGTGGTATGTGTGGGTGGAGCATAAAAAGCCCTTATTTATACTTTCCACAAATAATATTTTTCTTCACTTTAAAAATTCATTATAACTGATAAAAAAAGTTAGTTTTCCTCCATTCCTATTCCCAAAATTCCCTAAATTCAAGCACCAAATTCTCTCAAAATCTCATGCCCAAATTTTGATAATAACTCGAAAAATTAACATATTTTCTATTCCAAAAATTGGGTAAAAATAGTTTCTAAACTCAAAAAATTTTGATTCCAAAGCCATTAGACTATTTAAAATATTTGAGTATTAGGTTGTAATATTTTCATATTATTTTCAGCAACTTTTTATTTATTTTATGATTTAGCTTTACCTGTGGCACTATTCATAGGACAGTGCCGTAAAATCTTAATTAGCATTTTTAACCATTTGAATGACTTGGGTTGGCTTCAAACTTTGCCCAAAATTCTCTTGTAATTAATACTTTCCATCAGTATGCTTAGTGCAACTTAGGTCTTGAGAAGCACTATTCATCCCGGGAAATACTATTCATGAGAGTCGAGATTTTTAGGTCGTGATAGAATGTGTAAAACTAGTATGGCAAGAAATGGATATAATATAGGACCCTTTTAAATGATAGAAAATGGTTAAAAAATAAACTTAAAATTGGCTCAAAAATGGCATGAAAAGTGGACTTGTAAATGGACTAGTTTTAAGCATGAATTAGTACCTTAAAATGGCCTATCTTGTGATGTTTACATCACTTGGCATGGAAGCCTTTTTATGGCAATTTGAAGAGTTTAGCTTTAGGCCCATGGAAAAACATGACCATGAGTGCAATCGGCACTAAAAAAGGACCAAAAATGAACTTAAAAATGGCCATCGCAAAATAGGAAAAATGACCTATAACTATCATGTTAAAAATGATTTTGGGATTATAATTAAAATAACTACTTACCATGTAAATAATTGAGCCAAAATAATGGTCTAGACTTGATTTAATATGATTTTAATTATGCCTTTAGAAATAACCTAAAATGTTACAGAAAAATTTACCTGTAATTGCCTGATAAGGCTAAAAATGACCTATAACAGTCCAGATCAAAAATTGATTATCTGATATAAATTTTAACTACTTATTTTTCAACTTGTAATATTATAAAAAGATTATTAGTAAAGAAATGAAATTAAAATGAAGTTAGATGTGCCATTAGTTAGACACCCACTGGATGGGTTGACCAGTCAACTTAGGGATTAGCAGTTGCTAGACTATCTATTTATCAGATTGGGCTAGTGAAGCGGCTGAGGTTCATAATTAAGAAACTGCACTAGTCTACAAGATAGACACTCTTTATTGCTAGCACTTTTGACTATATATTAGACTATTCTAGTGCAGTGGCAAAGGTCCCTAGAGGGTCCACTGCACTAGTCTGCTGGGCAAACCCAGATAGATTATTGATATGATCAATTGCCATTGGGAGGTCTGTAGACTGATCCTTATGCATAATTACTCAGTATGTTTGCCCTTTGGGAGGTTCCTCTAAACTGATCCTTATGGCTATATCAGGCTAATGTAGTGGTCAGGGTCCAAAATATGGGCCACTAAACATTTTTTAGTTCCTTTTTGGTCTAGTGACTGTAACTGCTGTCTATCTAGTTGGGCCTATGAAATGGACTTAAAATAGAGAAAAGTGTAAATTTTAAATAATTAATGATAATTTTTGAGGATAAATTTAATAAATAAACTACAGTGGCATTTTGGTAAATTTAAAGAAAATATGACATATCATCTAAATGGCATTAAGCATTTAGCATGTTACTCAAACACTACACCTAGACCATTATTTTATGCTTGTATGTGTGTGTTCATGTATGTTTTAAATGGTTTAAATTCACTACTGAGTTTTATACTCAGCATACCCGTGTTGTGTTACACAAGTAACAAGGATAAGCAAGCCAACCTCAGTGATCGTGTAGTGTAGCCATACAAGTTTTGAAAGGTAAAGAGTATTTTTTTTCTTTTTAGTAGTGGCACTCATCTAAGTCCTATAAATTTGGGTTAGCATACTTAAAAGCAGCTATGTTTGTATATAAAACATAGATGACATGTATATAAGTATGTGTTCTGGTTGTGTGGATTGCTTGTGGTTTTGATAACTGTGGGCCTGAGGCCTTGTGTGTATGATTCCAATATATGTCTGATGTGTGCTAATGTTGACTAGGGAACCAAAAGGGTCCAAATGAAGGTTTATGGATTGTTTGCCTATAAAAGTTCTTTTAATAGCTGAAAAAAAATTTTGTTATACCACCTAGATAGCCATTATGTTGCCTAATTTTCTATGACCTGAAAAGTGTTTATAAATGGTTTTTTGAGTCTGTCAGACCATGTATGAATATGCTTAAGGATTAGACTAGACATCTAAACCATATCTGATAGAGTTCTAGAACAGTCCATAAGTGTTAAGGTGTTTACCTATAGATCAATCCTAAGATAAGTGACCTACCAGGAATTGCATCGCCTATTAGGTTTCTTTAAGAATCCGGTAGGGGGTGTGACAGAGGTGACTCGATGTAAAACCCACATTGATTATAGGAGTCGATTAATGTTTTGAGCTATTTTGATCATATTTAATAGTTCATTGAACTAAAGTTGTAACACCCCCAGCCTATTTCCCAAAGTAACTTGACCAGTGATGCTACTTCCCACAGGTCACCCATCTTAATTATACCCTAAGTGCCATTCATTTAACATTTATTGTCTTATCTACCCTAGTGGTCAGTTATCCTTATAGTTGTATTATGTTATTATGCTGCTATTATACTTTCTATAAATGACTGCTAAAACCATTTTATAGGATGGAAGTACATCTCATAGAAATTTAGGCAACATAGCAGCTACCTAGGTCAAAAAATGAAATTTAAACCTGCAAAAAGGTACTTCCATATTCATCATAATCATTCTCACCATTTCCTAAACCCGTCAAGCCCCCTAATCAATTAGTCATTCTCAGCAAATAATCACATCACATAGTGTCTCAAACTTATCATTAGGAAATGTGCAGCAATATATATATATATATATATCCATGCATAATATAGATATAAATAACCATCAAGTAGCTCAATTCATCATTTATAAGTAACAGTATCTCAAAACATGTTCTTATTTACATTCTTATTTTGGACCTAACCCATTACTATGCATGAGTATCTAACACTACATGTGCCCATAAAAGATAGAAATGTACATGAATATTTGATTAGCTACACTATACATGTCGAGGCTAGACCACTTCTACTATTAACAACTAGCGTATTAGAACATCAATACGTTATGCATAACTTAATGGTGAATTCAATGTAATAGATGTATGTCACACACACAATTATGTAGTAATCACACACTAGGTCATTCTTCTGTGCATGCAAATCTTGTTACATATAATTCTATCATATATCAACCAATTTTATTACATTATATTATGTCTTATAATCTAGTTAAATTGCCAAGTTACATCTATCAATTTTAATCATGTCAAGTGTAACACAATTGCACTCCAGTTATTATCATTGTAGTTATTCCAATTATTCTTTTGCAGGCCCATACTGGAAAGATTATGCTTACAAACACTAGATAGTGGAATCCAGACTATGCAGTGACCTATATTTTAAACCTCAATAGTAGCACCTACCCACATCCATCAAATAGCAAGGATTAGTACATGGGAACCTCCCAAATCGGAGTGGCAGGGATCAGTCCTGGTAGACCTCCCAACAATTGTAAAGAAAGCAGGGATTAGCCCCATGAGACCTCCCAAATCTATAGGTAAAATGGGTGAGTAGGGATCAGCCCATATAAACCTCCCAATACCCAAGTGTGTAGGGTTCACTAATAAAACCTCAGTGGCTACACCCACCATCTCAATCACACAAGCAATGGCCTAGGAGGACCAAAACCTATAGCAGCTGCTAACTCCCTAGTTGATTGGTCAACCTATCTAATAGGTCTTTAATTGATATTGGCTAATTTTTATTATTATTTTATTAGCATAGTTATAAGTTATTTGTTGATATTCATGATGTCACCATAATTCTCACACTGATATGTACACTTGCACTTACACACATTTCCCCAGATATAGGTCACTTTATAAGCAAAAACACTATTTATTTGGTCATTTTCATGACTTTCATTCTCAAGTCTTTACTACGAAATTATCCATTCCATTCACATTAATATCCTTGCATACTTATCATTATCATTTCTATATTTCGATATCATCATTATTATCACTTATAATTGCATTCTCACGTACGATACATTCATGTATGTTCACCCATATCATGCCATGCTTTCATACCAAAAATGATCATTACCACACACATTATACACTTAGTACACATTACCACATTTTAACCTATACAACACATTTTTGCCATCCTTTATTTTCTTTACCAATTCTTCTATTATAAATATACTAAATATTCACCTTTATGCCCAATTATCATGTTGTTACCTCACATACACCTATGCATACTTTAAATGGCCATCATACACCATTCAGCCACACCATGAGCACATACAAGCACTTAGTTTTCTTTCATACTAATCATGCCAATAAGCTTTTCATTATCATGCTAACATAACCACATATTCATTTCACATAAAATATGCATGCATACATACCAACTCACACTTCCATACATACTCACATGTACATATACATACACACACATCATGACATATATAAATTACATTAAATCCATATACCTAGGGTGTGAAAACACCCTTTCTCACCACTTTACTCCTTTAAATGGCTTCCCTCACCAATTCTTCTTTCTTGACCTAAACATATATAATTAAGGCTTAGAAAAATTCCTAAAAATTTTGCACATCTCCAAATCAAAATCTATCTTCTTGGTTATTCTTAAAACACTTAAAGCTACATAAAATAAAAATAAAAAGTTAGATAAAAAGCCTTACACTCTAAATTGTCCTAATCACCCTTGCTTATATCTCTCTTTTTAGCAAATATTTTTATAATTCTATCATTTGGAATAGCTTTTGGAGGCTATGAAGGTGAAAAACCACATGATATTATGTGGTTTACATGTGTGAGGTGAGAGAAAAGAAAAAGAAATGGTGGATATGCTATGGAGGACTGGCATCAGCCATTTATAGATAAAAGGGCTAGAGGAGTTCTTTAGCACATGTGGCACTCCCATATGTGTCTAGGCTTTTACATTAAGTGGTTGGATAGTGCACGATCCAATAGCCCATTTTAATTCTATTTTCTTTCAAACTTTAAAAATTAAAAATAATTTCTTTAAACCTCTAAAAATTATGATTTCATTGTAAAAATCTTCGATAGTTCCCATTAAAAGCCCAGTAAAATCTCAAGTCAAAGCTCCTTTGGGAGCTAGGTTTACTATTCACTCACGTAATCTAAAATTTCTAAATAAATATCAAACGACCTCAAAACATTAAAATTCCTTAACTAATAGACTTATTAGAATTTTTGAGCTTTAAGGTATGGTATTTTTGGGTTCATCCTAGAGCTATCCTAACACAAACTCAACTAGGGTTACTATTCACTAGTTCTTAGTCCAAAATGATGTATTGGTTTTGCTAAAAGTTTTAATTAATTCATTTTCATCATTCTCTAGCTCATCAAAGTTTTATAACCAATAATCCCATTTTTGGCTTTCACAAAGTGCCCTAGTTCTCTGGAAGACACTATTCATGCCTCGGAGGTACTATTCATGAAACTGAGAATTATGGGCATTACAATCCTTCCCCTCTGAAGGAATTTTATCCTCAAAATTACCTAATGAAAATAGGTGTGGATATTGAGCCTTCATCTACTTCTTACTTTCCCATGTGTCCTCTTCCATTTTATGATGCTTCCTTAGCATTTTTACTAATGGTATGGCTTTATTCCTTAACTGCTTGGTCTCTCTAGCCATAATCTATACTGGTTCCTCTTTATAAGTCAAATTTTGCTGCACTTGAATCTCCTTTGTAGCTATAACATGTGAAGGTTTTAATTGATATCAGTTTAACACTGAGATGTGGAACACATTATAGATCTGTTGCAATTCTGGTGATAAAGCTAATTGGTATGCTACTCATCCCACACATTCCACAATCTTAATTGGACTAATGAATTTGGTGCTCAATTTTCCTTTATTGCAAAATTTAAGTATCTTCTTCTATGGTGACACTTTTAGAAACACTTTTTTAATAAACTCGTATTCAATTTCTCTCTATTTTTGTTTAGCATATGACCTATGGTGATCTGTGGCTACCTTTAATCTATGTCTTATGATTTTGACCTTCTCTTTAGCATCTTTTACCAAATTAGGTACCACAAGCCTACTTTCACCTATTTCACTCTAACAGAGAAGAGTCCTGCACCTTCTACCATATAGTCCTTCATATAAAGTTATGCCCAAGCTAGTCTAGTAGTTGTTGTAATAAGCAAACATGCTAAGGATAGATACTCATCCCAGCTTCCTTTGAATTCAATGACATAGCAACATAACATATCTTTTAGCACCTATATTACCTACTCTAATTGCCCATTTGTCTGTGGATGAAAAGCAATGCTAAAAGTTAAGCAAGTACCTAAAGCTTCTTACAACTTCTTCTAAAACTTGGAAGTAAAATGTGGATCTCGATCAGAGATAATAGCCACTGGCACTTAATGTAATCTCATAATCTCATATATATACAATTTTGCTAATCTATCCAAAGAATAATCTATTCTGAATAGAAGAAAGTGTGCTATCTTAGTCAACCTATTGATAATCACCCATACTGCATCACATTTTTTTTTCTTGTCCTTGGCAAACCCATCACAAAATCTATAGTAACTTTTTCCCATTTTCACTCTAGAATTGATATAGGATTCAGCAATCTAGAAGGAACTTGATGCTCAGTTTTCACTTGATGACATGTTAGACATCATGCCATATACTATACTAGCTCTCATTTTATCCCTGGCCACCAATAATAAAGCTTTAAATCAAGGAATATCTTTGTACTTCCTAGGTGTATGGAATACGGAGCTTCATGTGCTTTCCTAAAAATCTGTGTCCTTAATTCATCTACCTTAGGTACACATAATTTATCAAGGTAATAGAGACAACCATCTTCTTTAAGCTTCAAGTTAGTGGTCTTCCACTCTTTGACTTTACCTACAATCTGCACTAGTTGTGCATCTTGCATTTGTGCTTTCTTCACTTGTTGTTTAAAATCAGGTTTCACATATAATTC
>CANXYI010534259.1:0-10543 GCA_948208565.1 Hura crepitans | reverse complement strand
CCTTAATTCACCTCAAAAGCCATTAAAACACTTCCCTATAGATGTTAGGCACCTCAAACACCTAATTCCAGTAAGGAAAACATAAGAAGGGCCCAAGGAACTCACCTTAAATTACTTGCTGGAATGGCTTTTGACCTTGCTCCCTTTAGTGATTTTTATTTAATTCTTAAGGACTCTTTTTCCACTAATTATTTTTCCCTCAATTCCCTAACATCCGAAAATGAATTTAATTGAGCAAAGTTTTTTAGAATAGAATGAAAAAGAGGGATAAAAATGCCCAATTTTCCCTTTATTGGTGTCGGTTCCAAAAGCAAGGAGAGGAAGATTTTCTTCCTTTTATATAGTGGAAAATCACCCTTGTTAATCACTCTTTACACTTGACATGGCCCTTAGGCTAGCTGTCTAGGTGTGGGTGGGTCCCATAACCACCCGAACCATTTTGAAATGGCTCAATTTTTTGGCAAATTTGGAAATTCACCAAAATTTACATAGACCTCAAAAAATTACACCATTTATTTTAAAATTCATATTTTAATCCCCTCAACATGCTCATAAATTTTTGCAGCCAAATTCTATTGCTAGGATAGTTTTCAAATTGTCTCAATTTGCATGCCAACCTAAAAATTATGAGAATTTGCAAACGACCTTAGAATTCAAAAATTCTTTCACCAATAGATTCAGTGGAATTTTTGAGCTTCAAGATCTAATATTTTAAGGTCCATCTAAGCACATCATGGGTCATTCTTGACCTATAAAATTTTTATTGCATAGATGGGTAGCATACAGTCCGAAAGGAATTATTAGTTCTGCTAAATTTTTAAATTTTACCTTTTTCATCAGTTTAAAGCCCCTTGAAGTTTCATGACTAGTGCCATTACCTTGATTTATGTGAAAATGACATGGCACCCCATGCATACTTCCAGACCTAGCGGCACTGTTCATGAAACCTTGAAACATGGGCATTATAGTTTTTCCCCTCTTAAGAAAATTTCATCCTCAAAATTACTTAGAGCAAATAAGTGAGGATGCTAGGCCCTCATCTGCTCTTCTAGCTTTCAGGTAGCTTCTTCAGTATTATGGTATCTCTATAGCAATTTAACTAATAGTGTGGACTTATTTCACAACTGCTTCACTTCTCAAGCCAAAATTTGAAATGGTTCCTCTTCATAACTCATATCAGGATATACTTCAATATCTGCTATCAGAATCACATGTGATGGATTCAATCTGTACCTCTTGAGCATATAGACATGGAAAACATCATGTATCTATTGTAGCTCAGTTGGTAATGCTAGCCTATATGCTAGAGGTCCGACCTATTCTATAATTACGTAGGATCCGATAAACATAGGACTCAATTTCCCCTTTTTCCCAAACCTTAGCACCTTTTTCTAAGGAGAAACCTTTAGAAATCCTTTTCACCAATTGCATACTCAATATCTCTTTGCTTCAAATTAGCATATGATTTTTGCCTATCCATCGCTACTTTTTAGCCTTTCCCTGATTATCTTCACTTTTTCCTCTGATTAAATCTACACTGGAAATCTTACCTTCCCTAACTTCATTCAAACATAAGGGAGTTCTACATTGTCTACCATATAATGCTTCATATAGGGCCATCCCTAAGCTAGACTGGTAACTATTATTATAGGCAAACTTTGCCAAAGATAAGTACTGATCCTAGTTATCCTTAAGCTCAATTGCATATCCTCGTAACATTTCTTCAAGTATCTGTATCACCTTTTCTTACTATTCTTTAATCTGAGGATGAAAAATTATGCTATAGGCTAACCTAGTGCCTAAGGCTTCATGTAGCTTCTTCAAAAATCTAGAAGGGAAGCGAGGATCCCTATTAGAAGTGATGGTCATTAGCATATCATGTAACCTGACTATCTCATCCATATATAGTCTAGCTAGCCTCTCTAAAGAATAATCCATTCTAACCAGGATAAAGTGAGCTATCTTTGATAATCTGTCAATAGTCACCCATGCAGCATCACATTTACCTCTATTCAAAGGTAAACCCATCACAAAATCCACAGTCAACTTTTCCCATTTCCACTCTAGTATTGCTATAGGATGTAGCATTCCAGAAGGAGCCTAATGTTCAACATTTACTTGTTGCCATGTCAAACACCTTACAACATACTCTGCCATATCTCTTTTCATACTAGGCCACCAATAATGAGACTTCAAGTCTAAATACATTTTTATGCTCTTAGGATGCATAGAATAAGGAGCTTCATATGCCTCCTTTAGTATCTGCAACCTCAAGTCATCTGTACTAGGTACACATAACCTATTTTGATAATACAAACACCCATATTCTATTAACTCAAACCCTGTGGCCTTCCCCTCTTTAGCTTTACTTTCCATCTAAACCAGCTGTTCATCTTTCATCTAATTTTCCTTAATCTATTATCTAAAATCATGCTTCACTTGTAACTTAACCAACATAGCATCTTCTGAAGTGTACTACAACCTGGCATTCATAGCTTTTAGAGTCATCACAAACTTCCTGCTTAAAGTATCTACCACCACATTTGCTTTCCTAGGTGGTAATCAATCTAGCAGTCATAGTCCTTTATCAATTTTAACCACCTTCTCTATCTCAAGTTTAGTTCCTCTTAAGTAAAGAGGTATTTTAGGATTTTATAATCTATATATATGTAGCATTTCTCTCCATACAGATAGTGCCTCCATATTTTGAAAGCAAAAATAATAGCTGCTAGCTCCAAGTTATGAGTAGGATAATTCTTCTCATGTGGCTTCAACTGGCTTGAAGCATAAGCTACTACCTTCCCATCCTTCATTAGTATACACCCTAAGCCATTCAATAAACCATCACTATACATTGTAAAATCCTTACCTTGTTCAGGTTAAATTAGGATTAGAGCTTTTGTCAGCATCTTATTTAATTGCTTAAAACTAGCTTTACACTTATCATCCCACTCAAATCTCACATTCTCCTATCAAAATCTTCTGATAAGTCTAGTTAAAGGAGTGGCAATAATGCAGAACCCTTTTACAATTCTCCTATAATACCTAACTAACCCCAAAAAACTTCTTACTTCAGTTACATTCCTAAGTGGTTCCTATTCTAACACTGCTTTCACTTTACTAGGGTTAACTCTAATTCCCTCTATTGAAACTATATAGCCTAAAAAGGCTACTTCACTCAGCCAAAACTCACCCTTATTAAGCTTGGCATATAATTATTTCTCTCTTAAGGTTTGTAACACAACCCTAAGGTGCTGCTCATGCTCTTCCTTGTTTTTAGCATATACCAAAATATCATTTATGAATACCACCACAAATTGGTCTAGATGAGGTTGAAAAACTCTATTCATAAAATCCATAAAAGCTACTGGTGCATTGGTGAGCCCAAATGGCATCACCAAGAACTTATAGTGCCTGTATCGGGTTCTGAAGGTAGTTTTAGGAATGTTAGCCTCTTTAGTTCTCAGCTGATGGCATCTAGATCGCAAATCAATCTTAGAAAATACACCTCTACCTCTTAACTGATCAAAAAGATCATCTATCCTAGGCAATGGATACTTATTCTTCACAGTCATCCTATTCAACTGCCAGTAATTAATACATAATCAGAGCGACCCTTCCTTCTTCTTTACAAATAGCATAGGTGTTGCCTAAAGAGATACAAAGGGTTTGATAAAACCTTTGTCTAACAAGTCTTGTAGCTATACTTTCAATTCTTTTATCTCAGCAGGTGCCATTTTATAAGGAGCAATAGATATTAGAGTTATACCAAGATATACCTCAATTTCAAAATCTAATTCCCTCTAAGGTGGTAAGCGTGGTAGCTCATTATGGAATACATCAGGAAACTCAAAAACAATTGGAATATAGGCCAAATTAGAATTAGATGAATTCAAGTTAATAGCATAGGCTAAATATGCCTCACAACCCTTTTAGAGAAGTTTTGGTCCTCCAACAGTGGAGATAAGATTATTCAGAAGACTTCTCTCACCATCCACTGTCACTGTCTATCCCTCTGTAGTTTAGAGTGTCAACTTCATATGTTTACAATCAATCATGGCTTGATGCTCAGTCAGCCAATCCATTCTTAGGATTACATCAAACTCATCAAAAGGCAAATGAATCAAATTAGTAGAAAATCTATACCCCTGAATCATCAAAGGGCATCGCTTATACACTTGTTTCACCACTACACATTGCCCTATGGGGTTACTAACTCAGATGTCTACATCCATATGTTTAGGCTATAACTACCTATTATGTGCTTATACATAGGAATGTGTAAAACTAGGGTCTATCAAAGCCAAAATTGGAATATTAAATAAATAAAATGTACCAATTATGATGTCAGGTGCTGCAGCTTCTTCTTTGGCTCTAATAGCATATTGCTTGGCTAGAGCATGAGCCTCAGTTTTGGTGCCCTAGCTAGCACTAGGTTGCTCTCCTTTGGTTTGCCTCAGACCCCTATTCTGAGGTGCCACATTAGATGCTTGTGTCTGAGCACCCTTTACATGCCTCTAAGGACACTCTGTTCTATAGTGATCTCTAGCACCACACTAAAAACACTCTCCTCATTTGCCTACTCTGCACTACCCCCAGTGCCTCTTCTAATAGGTGGCACACATAGGAGGTCACTTCTTGTTACCCCCGATGCTAGGAGCACTATCAGCCTAAGGAGGCAATCGAGGTCTACCTATAGAAGCTTGTCCTGATCTATGGGTTTGTGCCTATCTTTGCCCCTAATTCCTTATCTAATACTAGGACCTAGGCTGAGACTATAGCTATGAGTGACCTTCTCTCCTTTTCTTACCATCTCCTAACATTACACTAAATTGTCCCATAGTTAATTGCGTCTTCCTCTAGAAGAGGTCCCTCTTTCTTATACCATTTCTTCCATGTCGTATGTAGCTAACACTAGTACTGTAAAATCTCTCTCTTTGAGGTTAGCTATCAACATCCTCAGCTCCTCATTCAGTCCTGCCAAGACTCTCTTGCATTTTTCCTCTATATTAGGAATAAATTCCTTAGCATACTTTAGGAGTCTGGTAAAGTCTTTTTTATATTTCGACACTATTCTCCTTCCCTACTTTAGATCTAAGAATTATTGTCTCTTTTTATCCTTATAGGAGTCAAGTATGTATCTTTTTCTAAACTCTATAAGGAAAAATTCCTAAGTCAACTCTATAGGTGTTTTTCTTCTATTAATAGTGTTCCACCAGTTGTAAGCTTCTTCCTACAAAAGATAAGTAGCACACTATAGATTCTTTACTTTAGTATAATTTAACTGCTCTAAAACTCTAAATGTCATGTCTAGCCAATATTCAGCTCTAGCTATATCATCCTCCCTCCTCCTCAGAAAGTGAATAGCTCCTATCTTTCTCAACCTCTATAGAGGAGTCTTTTATGGAGGAAATAGTGGTGGAGGTGGTATTAGAGCTAGAGGATGTAGAGCTAGAGAAGTAGCAGTAGGAGAGGTATGTCTGAGCAAATTTACTATCTATTGCAATAAAGTAGGTGATGCTTCTGCTTGCTATTAACTAGGCACTTGTGGTTGTGGCTGCTATTCCACATCACTGGGTTTAGGTATATATGCATTACCTACCTTCTATATCATAGTTGGTGCAAAACTAACCACTTCTTTGGCCCCTCATTTGAGTGCCTAATCTGCCATATGCTTACTATAAAAAGAGTAACTTATTAACCTCAGACAGCATAACAATTTAGAGGAATTTGAAACTTAGACATTTACACTCAAGTACTTACCCTAAGAATATGAACCTATGCTCTGATACTATAAAATGTGACACCCCTTACTGGATTCCCGAAGAAATACAATAGGCAATGCACTTCCCATTAGGTCACCTATCCTGACTACTCTCATAGTCATTCGTTTAACTTTTACATATGCTATACTTATCCACTCTATCTAACTCCAGACTCAACACTATCTATTCCTATAGCTTATTTAGGTTCGTGTTAACATGTTCAAACTATTATAGAAGGATTTTCATATAGTCAAATATTTCGTAAAAATTTGACAGCATAACAACTACCTGGGTCACTATCCCAAGATTTTTCTTAACATGTAAACACTTTTATAACACTTATCACATCTCTCGGACCCTTCTGGTCCCTCAGATATCAAACTATCATCATCATCTAACACAGCAAATGTAGGCCTGAGGCTATAATTAAGAAATCACATGGAGCTTTAGGCTCGCAAATTATACATATAAGGCATACATGCACACAAGGATTAACAACTAATTATTACAACATAGTCTAGCTGTACATATATATGATTACAATCCTATGTCACTTTGTATACATCATATCCATTTCACCCCCTAACCTAAGTATATAAAGTACAAAAAACTATATAAATGTACATTATCAAAGTTATCCTTTCAACTCTTTACACGCTTTATGAAGTGATGTCTTTATTCTTGGAACCTGTGCAACAAAATAGGTATGCTGAGTATAAAATACTCAGTACTGAATTCAAAATTAAAAACATGTCCAGCAGTTTATTCATACATCATATTCCTATTTTCATTTAACTCTATTATCTAAGTTCAACTTAGAGCCCTAACATGCAAAATTATTGTTTTACCTTTAGGGTGTTTCTATCTGTAAATTATCTAATTAATCATTATAACTCACATAATTTATGTTTTAGGTCATTATTACTCATTTCATGCACAAACTATACCTTTTTAAGCCTTTACACATTATCAGTGGAAAATTACTAAAATGCCTATGTGTTATATTTCATAATCATATGTAAACTTATTAATTTTAGTTAATTACATTAGTTGGATCATCTTAAGAGAGAACCTTGACAAACACTAGATCTAGAGGGAAAATAAACTAGTGTATTAGTCCCCATTCTGGACCTGCATCGTTGTACTGGCTTGATCATATTCTAGCACTTAAGGTGTAAATACCAAAGAGTTGTTTGCCTAGTAGACTGGTTTGTCTAATAACTACTACAGTGGCCCTCAGAGACCTACACTGTTGTACCAGCATCCTGTAAATGATCAGTGATAACATGATTATGTCTACAGAGTAGACTGGTCTATCCAACAAACTAGTGCAGTGGCCCTCAAGGACCTACACCGCTATATCGGCAATATCACTTTTGGTATCAAGTGGCAAGGATAGGAAGTTATCTATCCAACAGACTAGTACAGTGGCCCTAGTAGGGACCAACACTACTGTACCAGCCCTATCTAAAAGTAAACAGTGTAGCAGCTACTAAGGATCCCTAAGTTGACTGGTCAACCCATATAGTGGGTGTCTATCTAGTGGGCCATTTAACCTCAATTTGTGTCTATTTCTTTATTGATTAACTTTTTATAATATTATAAACTCAAAAATAGAGAGTTATAATTTTTACAGCACAGTTGGAATTTAGCCCGGTCTAGTATGGCCATAAACTAGTTGTACTAGGTGAATTATTAGAAAATATATTCAAGGGTACAAGTGCCAAAAATTATGATATATTAAGTATTTCACAAATTTTAGGCCATTTACTATCAAGGGGATTTATTAGTTTAGGTAATGGTTATTTAGGATAGTTATAGGTCTTTGCGGACAAGTTTTATTAAGTTTTTCAAGTTATTTCACCTTATTTTTTAGTGCATTTTTCATCAGTTATGTCATGTATTCATAGGCCTAAAGCTAATCACAACTAAAGCCATAAATAAGGCCAAAATAGATACAAAAGCCAATACAAATTATTACACAATACTAGCCATTTTAGGCACAAAACTCAAGCTCATTGTTCATGTACAAATCATATCCCTTAAAGGCAAATACAAGCCATTTGTCATACAAAATTTCTAAGCCAAACTTAAGCTTATTATTCATACCATTCCTTGACTATTTTATATGCCATTTTAAGTTACACTTTGCTCTAGTTCATTCCATTATGAATTAAGCCACTATAGCTCACATAATTGCATTATTTTAGGCACATTCATTTCACACAAATTCTATTACTTTCATGACAATTTACACTAACATAGCTCTCAGATTTAACTCCTTTCTAGCCTTCTTTATATACTTCTATGGTATTCATTACACAATCATTCATTTAACCATAACCTAAGTACATTTCTATAGACATCATTACATTTTCATGCCATTTAGGATCACAAAGGCTCATGCTATATCTCAGCCACCACTTAATTTCCATGCCACAATATACTATACAAAATTATCACATATCAAGTCACTAAACCATGCATCATAGGTCTAAGGTAGATGAATCTTTAACTTTAATCACTACTTAGAATCACACAAAGTAATTCATACACAATCATAACCATAGTGCAAGCTCTTGGCCATATTTACAATTCATACCAATCATGCATATATCCATAAATTCATGAGGAATACCATAACAATTCCATGCTAAAGCCATCTATTTATGCCTTAAACATTATAAGCACATTCAACTACTTACCTACCTCTCGACCAATAATAAATTCAACACATACATTACTTTGTTTCATCAATCACCCATGAAATTTTCATTCCATCATACCATAGACTATAATCATTCAAATAAGGCACTTATCCAATCTAAATTATGAACTAAAACCATCCCTAACTCAAATAAAAACTACTAAAAATTACAGGGCATGAAGTGAATGATTGAATTCACTTACATCACACTTTAAAAAAGGAAGAATCCACATTTTAAGCCTTTTAAAGCTCACTTCCAGCCTGCCATATCCTCTTCTCCTCCCTTCTTTAAGCTTTATTTTATTTCAAAACACCTCAAAAGCCATGGAAATCCATCCCTATAGATGTTAGGCATCTCGCACAACCAATTCTAGTAAGAAAAACCAAGGAAAAACTCAAGAAACAACAAAGAAGCTCACTTTGGCTGCTTGCTAGATAACTTATATCCAGGAAATTTTAGGGATTTTTAACTTTTTCTTGGGACCTTATTTTATTGTAATTCTTTTTCCTCTAACTCCCTAACACATCAAAACAATTTTTGGTGAGTAAAAATTCTAGAATTGAGCTAAAGAAGATGATGAAAATGGGAGAGGAAAGTGAAGCTGGCATCAATTTCGGCTAGCAACCAAGGGAAAATGCTCTCTTCCTTGTGAGTGGATTTTTCCACTTGTCCACCTATCTTGCCACTTGCCAAGGGCCTTAAGCCAGCTAGAAAGTGTGTGGATGGGTCCATAGCCACCTGAGCCATCCCAACACATCTCAATTTTTTGGCAAACTTTAAAAATTCAGTAAAATTCACACAAACCTAAAAAATTACACCATTTATTTTAAAGTTCATATTTTAATCCCTCTACATACTCATAAATTTTTAAGGCCAAATTCCATCTATAGGGTAATTTTTGGATTCTCTCAATTTACATGAAAGCCTAAAAATTTATGATAATTTGCAAATGACCTTGGAAATTCAAAAATTATTTCACCAATGGACTCAGTGAAATTTTTGAGCTTTAGGATCTGCTATTTTTAAGTCTGTTTGGGCACATCTTGAGTCATTCCCAACCTATAAAATTTTTATTGCACCGAGGGGTAACTTATAGTCTAAAATGAATTATTAGTTATGCTAAATTTTTAAATTTTACCTTTTTCATCAAATTAAAGCCCCCTAAAGTTTCATGACTAGTGTCACTGCCTCGATTTATGTGTAAGTGACTCAATACCCCGAGTACACTTTCAAAACCTAATGGCACTATTCACGAAGCCTCGAAATATAGGAGTTACAACACTACCATAAAATCTTATTTAACTTTTTTAACCATCCAAACAACTTTGGATTGGCTTCAAACTTTGCCTAAAATTCTCTCATAATTAATACTCCCCATCGGTACACTTAGTACGACTTGAGTTTCGTTCACGACAGTTGAGATTTTTGGGTTATTACAATATAAGCAATTCTTCCCAAGTGGACATTCCATCAAGTGCCATTACCATCTAAGGAGATTGCAAAAATTCACTAAAGATTGCGTTACATACATAATGGCTTAAAAATTCAATTTTATGTTTAAGGGGTTTTTCTTCCTTTTTATTTTACTTTTAAGTAATCCCCTTAATTCTAAGATAGTCCATGTTTTTAGATTCTTTAATTGAGCTTTATATGATTTTTGGGATTTTTTAAGGTAGGTATGTGGTGTATGTAGGCTTGAGAAATGATGGTGTTCCATAAGGCAATTAAAGGCCTTAAGTGTAGAAAAATGTTCTAAAGTGATCTAGGTATGTGAATTTGATCTAATCTCAACATGTCATGATGTGTGTATGGGGGTTGTACCATGTAATTGTGTGTGGAAATATTAGTTTGGTCATATATTGTGTGTGAACTAGTGATATGATCATAGTTTAGTGGTAATGGTATAAGGAAATGATGGTTAGCATTTGAGATTAAAGGAAAAAATTGGTGTATAGCTGTGATCTTATTTAGGTCGAGAGGTTTAGTTATAGGGGAATGGCTTCTGTATGATGAAATACCTTGTATACATGGTGAAATGGTGAAAAATGGCATGTATAGTCATGAAACCAT
>CANXYI010534136.1:0-12563 GCA_948208565.1 Hura crepitans | reverse complement strand
TTTAGTTCCTTCATATATATATATATATATATATATATATATATATATATATATATATAGTAGAGTAAAATGATGTTGAATGTTAAGCATGTGATGAGATTAACATATGAAAATTAGATATTGTTTACAGGTTATATTTGTGAATGTGAAATTTGAATGTATAATGTTTTCGGTGCCTAAGGCATATGATATGGTACTCCTCCATCTAGTGGCTTCGGTTGTTAGGATGAGAGGCCTCACTTTTTATAGTTTAAGAGTCTAGTATAGATGATTCTAGATTAGGCAGTTGGTTTAGGCTACATTAGACTTAGGCTTATGTGTGTAAATTTAATTATGTGATTGAGGTGTGTATATCATTACATATCATATGTATAAGTTGTAGTTGCTCATATAAGTGCTCTTTATCAATTTTTAGGTGTGCTATGTCTAACAATTCAAGAAGAGCAATTAAAGTAGATGTTGAGATTTAAGCCCAGTAAGTTGAGATGGCTTATAGGGGCCTATAGCCTTTAACCTTATACTAGTGGGACCTCAAACCCAGAATCAATTGGTGATGCTTCTCACCTTGATTAAGCTTCTGAGGTAGGCTACAAAAGTGTTACCTCAACCACAACTAACCCTTCACAAGAGATCCATTATGGAAAGACTCCAAAAGTTCAATGTGAAGGAGTTTTATGGCCCTAAAATTGATGATTTAGCTATTATGAAGCATTGGTTAGATCACCGATAAGGGTGTTAGAGTAGATAGAGTGCACAAAAAAAGAGAGTTTGATTTGTGCCAAATCCCTTCTTTAAAAAGAAGCATAAAACTGGTTGGTCACATTAACTAAGGGGAAACTAGTTGAAATAATCAATTGGGAGTTTTTTAGGTGGAGTTGGAAAAGTGGTGTATCAGTAAGACCTATAAAGAGGCCAGATGTAGTGAATTTCTTTGGTTGAGGTAGAAGTAGTTGATAGTGTCTGAATATAAGAAGGAGTTTTAGAGCCTCCTAAAGTATGCTGAAGACATATATACGATAAATGCTACTAAGTGCAAGAAGTTTGAAGCTAGGCTCAGCTATGAATTAGAGTATATGTGATAGGTCTCGAGATTAGAGAGTTCTTTAAGTTGATTTTTGTAGCCCTTGAGATTGAAGAGATAAATAAAATAGGCTAGAAGTAGAGGAATAGGGATTAAAATAAGAGGCCTTAGGGTTAAATTAGTACTCCTTTTATTGCCAGTAAGAAGTAGAAGGGATTAGCTATTCAAGGCCAGACTTAGGGACAGAGTCAGAGGTTTATTCAAGGAGTTTCCTTTAAGTACAAGACAACTATGAGAAGAGAATATAAGGTTGAATCTATAGCCAACACCTCAGGATCTATTGCTAGAGGTGTATCTATATAACTTTATGAGCACTATAGCTAGCATTATGGTAGAGTGTGTTAGTGTAAGATAGTAAATACTTGAAATATGGAGCAATAGATCATATACTTAGTGATTGCCTTTAGAGGATTAAGGAGGAAGAATAACGGATGTATGGTATTAGGGCCAATACTCCTGTTGGGAGAAGGCCTAGGAGATAGGAGACCATAAGAGTACTAGAGAGAGACACCTTTGAGACTATGTAGATGTTAGAGGCATAAACCTTAGCTTGCCAGTATGCCATTTGAGTTTGTGAGGATGAGGATATATCTGATGTGATTATTAGCACATTTTCTCTCTTTGATAACTGTATGCATGCATTAATTGATCCTAGTTCCACTTATTCATATATTTGTATTAATTTTACACATAAGTGGAATTTGGAACTTAGACACCTTGAGCATGATATACAAGTGACCAACCTTTTAAGCCATAGTGTGATTGTGAATAAAGTATTTAAGGGTTGTCCTTTGAGATATCAAGAGTGTGAATTTGGGCTAATTTGATTGAACTTCTGTTTCATGTGATATTAGGTATGGCTGGTTATATAAATATTATGTTGTGGTAGATTTTAAGCTTAAAAGAGTTACTCTTAAAGCTTCTAATAGTGATGAAAATGTGGTTATTATAGGCGAGAGGTTGGATTTCATCTTTAATGTGATATCAACTACATTAGTTAGAAAGCTAGTAAGAAAAAGGTGTCAAGGCTATTTGGCTTATGTGAGGATGTCAGTATGGTAGAACCTATAATTAAAGACATACCTACTGTGTGTGAGTTCTAAGATGTATTTTTTGAGGAGTTGCTTGGAGTACCACCTAAGAAAAAACTGCAGTTTGCGATTGATGTTCTGCTTGGTGCTGTACATGTTCCTATAACACCATATAGAATGGCACTTACAAACTTAAGGAGTTAAAGATTTAATTGGAAGAACTCTTAGATAATGGTCTCATATGACCTAATATATCTCTTTAGGGAGTACCAGTCCTATATTTAAAGAAGAAAGATAGGGCTATGAGGTTGTGTATCGATTATAGGTAGTTGAATAAGTTGAATTTAAAGAATAAGTATCATCTCTCTAGGATAGATGATCTATTTGATCAATTAAAGGGAACATAAGTGTTTTCAAAGATTGATATGAGGTTTGAGTATTATCGGTTAATGGTAAAAGACATATAAGATAGCTTCTAAGATGAGATATAGGCATTATGAGTTTTTAGTGATGCCTTTTGGATTAACTAATACACCTATTGCATTTGTGGACTCTATGAATTGGGTTTTTCGTCCTTATCTAGGCCAATTTGTCGTAGTCTTCATTGATGATATATTGGTGTACTCTAAGAATAAGGAAGATTGTGATAAGCATTTAAGGTTAGTGTTACAGAAGTTGAGGGAGGAATAGCTATATGCCAAGTTTAGCAAGTGTGATTTTGGCTTGATAAGGTGGTTTTTCAAATTATATAATATCTATTGATGGAGTTACAGTAGACCCTAAAAAGGTTGAGGCTATGATAAGTTAGAAGCACCTAAGAATGTTACTAAAGTAAGAAGTTTCTTAGGTTTGGTATGATATTGTAGGCATTTTGTGAAGGGCTTTTCCCTTATAGCATCTCTTTTGACAAAGTTATTACAAAAGAATGCTAAATTTGAGTGGAAAGACTTAGCACCTTTTGGGATTTTAAGAAGAGCTTTTCTTTAAAAAGCACAGTACGATGAAAGTTGTAAACTTGTTCTAAGGGAGTTATTGTTTATCACTAGCCTTTATGGTAGAATCAGTTGAGGGCCTGAGAGGTGGTGGTTCACCTTATGGCAGATGTCAGCATAAGTGTTAGGCGAGTTTTGAGAAGTTGAAAGAGATGTTGGCTTTGTAATGACCTGAAAATCCCAACTCTCGTGAATAGTATTTCTTAAGATGAATAGTGCTTCACAAAATTCGAGTCACACTAGGCATACTAATAGGGAGTATTAATTATGAGAGAATTTTGGACAAAGTTTGAAGCCAATCCGAAGTCATTTGGATGGTTAAAAATGTTAAATAAGATTTTACAACAGTGTCCTATGAATAGTGCCACATGCAAAGTTAAACCGTAAAATAATTTAAAAGTTGCTCAAAATAATCTAAAAATGTTATGATTTGATACTTAAATATTTTGAATAGTCCATTGGCTTTGGAATCATAATTTTTCGAGACTGAAAAGTATTTTTACTGAATTTTTATGAAATAAAATACATTAATTTTTTATGTTCTTTTCATTTTTCGAGCTCAATATTTTGGGAGGATTTAGGACCCTAATTTATCAAATTTTGGGGATAGGAATGAAGGAATTCTGACAATCCTATAGGGTATAAAAATTTTATGAAAGAGAGGAAAAATTAATTTTCGAAAACTATAAATTGCAAGGGAAATCTCATTTCTCTCATTTTCCTTCCTCCATCATCACCTATTTCCCTCCTCCTCCTCTAAAAAACTGAAAGCCTCTCCTCCCCCTCCCCCTTGATTTTTTCTTCCTCTTCTATAATACCCACTCTAAAAAATTATTCTAGAATGGAAGAGTGTCCTGAGATAAGTCAATAGACGCCAAAATCACTCGATTTGGTAGAGTATTTTGGGAGGAAAATTGAATTCCCTCCCATGGTGAATAGTAACCTCCGGACTCCTCGGTAATTATTTTTTGAATTTGTTATTTTTCATAGGTTCCCAGGATGCTGTAGAACGTATAACTAGGCTCGAAATAATTTTTTGAATTTTTTAGAATTTTATATTAATTTTTAAAAATGGTATCTTTTTGAATTCATAGGCGAAATGTCAACCTAAGCCTCTTGAGGTAAAGAGAAGGCTTAAGCGGTTACCGAGCATCCCGTGTGATCGAGTTTAGTATGTGTAATTATATTAACTTGAGTTAAAATGCATGAATTTCAATATGTCCATATAGTTACATAATAGTAATAAATGCTATTAATTACTACAATGCTTAATAAATGTAATGGTTATAAAAATATGACTGTTGGATATTGTGTATATGTAATGTGTTTAACTTAGGTGGTTAATTAGTTAAGAATACATAGATATGATGAAAACATGGCATAATTTCAATATGTGAATGTTGTGAATTTATGTGTTGTATGAAAGTATGCATTCATATAGGTTGTGTAAGAGTCTAAAAAAGGGTCAAGAATGAAAATGGTGGTTTAAATGTCTAGGACCTGAAATTTGTTTAAGTAATAAGGGCATGTGCATTTTGAGTCATATTGGCATGAATTGACCTTAACACATCATTTTCACTAAAATGTAAATACCGTGTTATTTATGTGATAAATGAAACATGTTTATGTGCTTATGTGAACTGATGCTTTTACACTTAG
Organism: Hura crepitans; assembly: GCA_948208565.1. Taxonomy (NCBI): domain Eukaryota; kingdom Viridiplantae; phylum Streptophyta; class Magnoliopsida; order Malpighiales; family Euphorbiaceae; genus Hura; species Hura crepitans. Next base: position 7,800 of record CANXYI010534136.1, on the reverse strand, counting down.
GCAATGGGTCCTATGGGTGGTAATAAGCTTTAACGGTCCTAAGATGGCCAAGCATTTTAAAAATAGGCTATATAAAGGTGCAATATGGCCAATGATTTAATTTAAGCGATATAAGGGCATAAAAGTAAAAATGTCTAAAATGACATGCTTGATGATGCCTATATAGTTAGGCAACCTAGTTTGGATAGGTTGACTGATCAGTTAAAATTTTAGTGGCTATTAGCATACTTTTAGGTATGAGACCCACGGGTCATCAATCTATGTGCTGATGGGCGCGAGTGCCTTCAGGCCTATATTCTACGTATTTATGGATGTGAGTGCCTACGGGCTTATGTTTACTCATTTATAGATGTGAGTGCCTAAGGGCCTATGTCTACGTACCTACTGGTGAAAATGCCTTTAGGCCCATGTTATATATTATCCAGTCTTAGTCAGTTGTCTTTTTGATATAGGCATATGTTAAATAACTAAAAAGGCTTTTAAATACATAATTAGGAGTTAAATGATAAATGGTGTTATTGGGTGTTGTGTGTGTTTGAATATGCCAAATGATGTGATACATGGACCAAATAGTTATATTAATGACCATTAGCATATAAATAGCAACATATGATGGTTATAAGTTAACCTACCTCAAATCATATGTATGAGAAGTTATGTAAATAAAATGAGCTATGAATGTCCTTATAAGCTAAGAATGCCTTCTTAAAGCCTATGAGCAAAATTAAGACATATTAATGCTTGGTAAGCTTAATGAATTTAACTTTAACCTATAGGAACCATGTATGGTATACATGATGATAAGTATGTGGAAATAATCCCTATAGGTGTATAATGGAGGCCGTATGCATGATTTATGGTAAATATGCATTTCCATTATACATAATAGTCATGATATTAATTGTTGCAACTTAAACTTCATTTTGATATTTATACGCCTAATATGCAGAAATAATGACTTTTTGATGATGATGTGATTTGTGTGTATGATTGGATACAATAATGCTTGTAAAGACATTTTTATGGCAATTCATATTATCATATACATTTACATACATTTGGATACCTCATATTTTACATGAATGAAATAATACATGTTTAAAATGGTTATGTGCAAGTTAAAGTGATTACACCACTAAGTGAAAACTTAGCACATTGCTTGTTTACGATGCGTAGGTAACAGGTAGCAGATTGGAGCCAAAGCTTCAACACCACAGGAGAGTTTTTAAAGATAGCCCTTATGTGGGTATTTTAATCATGTTGTAATAGGATAATGATGTAAATGTAAATATTGATAGTGTGCTCTTATGATTCTGAAGGGATTGGGCCTAATCTGTAATTTGGGTTGGTTTTTGTAACTAAAAATGTAATTTTCGTAAAAGCTTTATTTTTCTCGCATGATTGTGTGATAACTTTTGATGCTGTTTGAGTTGAGCTTGAGGCTTTGTGATCTTTTTAATGAGTTTAGAGGGTTAGAAGGACTTATTTGGAGTTGAGATGTGTTGTATGTTTTATTAGAAGTGTTTTTAATAGGTTTACTATTTGGGAAAGTGTCCTAGTACAATCATTATGCTATCAAATTTTCGACACGATGACCCTATTAGTTGCCTCGTAAAGCATGCCAAATGATTTTTAGTGTTTTTATAACTCTATAAGTAAAGAAAATATTTAATTAATAAAAGTTTTAATTTATTTGGGTTTTTATGGGTAGCAAAATTGGATATCAGTATGCGTGTGCACTCTCTATTTGGGTCCAGTGTACGGATCAGGTAGAGGGTGTCATAGACTTAAGCTTCCATTCTCACTCAACTAGAGTCTAAGAAAGATTATGTGATTTAAAGTGATGCATCACACAATGGTCTTGGGTTTGTGTTAATGCAAAAGGGTAAGGTAGTAGCTTATACTTTTAGACAGCTTAAGCCATATGAGAAGAACTATCCTAACCCCAACCTTGAATTAGTAGCAATTGTGTTTACTTTGAAGATCTAGAGATACTACATTTATGGTGAGAGGTGTTTCATTTATACATCGTAAAAGTCTTAAATATTTGCCCACACAAAAAGAGCTCAACTTGAGGTAAAGGCAATGGATGGAGTTGGTTAAGGATTATGATTGTGTAATCGACTATTATCTTAATAAAGCTAATGTTGTAGCAGATGCCTTGAGCCAAAAATCTTTGGCAGGCATAACTTTAATGAGATTTGAGATTTCTTTTAGTTACGTATGCCTTTAATGGTTTCATGATGCTGTATGCTATAGTGTTCCATTTATTTGTAACTTTGAAGGCAATAGATATAGCTGAGGATTACACATAATGGAACACTTATGGCTAAGATAAGAGTGAAACTTGATTTGTTCAGATAAGTGAGAGACTCCCAAGACAAAGATGAGAAGCTATAGAATACATTAAGGTTAATCCAAGAAGTGAAGCCGACTGAGTATGAGTTGAAGGAAGGTCAATTATTTTGTTAGGATAAATTGTGTGTGCCAGATGATGTTGAGTTGAAGGGTTTGATACTAGATGAGGCCCATAATAATTCGTATCCTACGCACTTAAGTAGTAGAAAAATGTACTAGAACCTAAAAGCCGACTTTTAGTGGTCAGGTATGAAGAAAGACATAATGGAATATGTGACTAAGTGTTTAACATGTCAGCAAGTTAAAACTAAACACCAAGTTCCTTAAGGTTTGCTATAGTCATTAGCAATAGTTGAATGGAAATGGGATAGGATCACCATAGATTTTATGGTTAGACTTTTGTTAACTTAAAAGAAGCATGATATAATGTGGGTGATAATTAATAGTTTGACTAAGCCAGCTTATTTTTCATACCAGTGAAAACTAACTATTCCTTAGAACGATTAGCTAAGATGTATGTGTAAGAGATAGTTAAGTTGCATGGAGTGCCTAACTTGATTGTGTTTAATAGGAATCCGAGGTTTACCTTAAGATTTTATAAGAAGTTGCATGAGGCTTTAGGTATGAAGCTAAACTTTAGTATGGCTTTCCATCCATAAACAGATGGCCAGTCAGAATGAGTTATTCATGTAATATCTAAAACTTATGAGTTTGTCATATTAGTGACATAGTGTGATATTCAAGTTCTTGAGGATATATTGAGAAGCTGTGTTAATGAGTTTGAAGGTAGTTGGGATAGGTACTTGTCACTTGTGGAATTTGTATATAATAATAAATATCAAATGAGCATTAAGATGGCTCTTTATAAGGTACTTTATGATAGAAAGCATACAATTCCTTTATGTTAGACTGAGTTGAGTGAGGACAAGGTGTTTAAATTGGATTTTATTCGATAGATCAAGGAGAAAGAGAAAGAGATTTAGTATAATCTGAAAACTACCTCAAATAGATAAAAGTCCTATATGGACATAAAGAGAAATGATATTGAGTATGAGGTTAAGGATAAGGTTTTGTTAAAAGTGTCACCTTAGAAGAAGGTTTTTTGGTTTGGTAAAAAAAGGAAGCTTTTATAGGTTCAAATGAAGTCATTAAGCATGTGGGTTCGATTCCTTATAAACTAGCTTTGCCTTTTGAGTTAGATAAGATCCATAATGTGTTTTATGTGTCAATATTGAGAAAATACTGATTAGATCTAACTCATGTGATTCTAGTAGAATCTGTAGAGTTACAGCTAGATTTGACTTATGAGGAAGAACCTATCAAGATCATGGGAAGAGAGGTAAAAGTGTTGAGAAATAAGCAGAATCAGTTAGTAAAAGTATAATGGAGGAATCATAATACTGAAGAAGCCACTTAGGAATGAGAGGACATTATAAAACATCAGTATCCTCACTTGTTTGATCCAAGTAATTTTGAGGACAAAATTACGTAAGATGGAAAGGTTGTAATGCTCCATATATATGGCTTGGAATAAATAATAAAATAATTAATTTATGTGTGTGCATACATAGGAAATAATAAAAATATTTTTCGAATTTTAAAATAAATAATGTTCTCATAAAAATAATTAAAAATAGAATTTTTGTGCATTTGAGGATATAATTGCATAAAAATGATTTTTATGAGGATTATAAGTGAAATTTGGTTATGAGTCCATGTGGACTGTTGGATTGGATTTTAGTGGTTAAACCTAGCCATCAGTTTTCAAAGGTATAAATAGCCTAATTTTTAATTGAATTTAGTAGAAAAAAAGAAAAAAATATGTTCTTTTTTACTACCAATTTATCCATAAGTTATAAAAGTAACTTTTATGTAAACTTTGCAAGGTAATTTATCTAAAACTAAGAAATTAATTATGCATTAACTTAATTTTTACTTCTAAGTATGTTCTTGTGTGTGTATGTGCTATTTTCTACTTAGGTTATGGTGAAAAAAAAGAAAGAGAAATGGAAGCAAGGAGGAGAAAGGCCAAAGGAAAGGCAATCATTGAAACATAACGAGTTTAGATTGATTTTGCACTATTAGAACATTATATGCATAGACGAATTTGTGTTTTCCTTTTTGAATTTTTGCTTAATTTAAGTTTAGTTTTTTGCTGAATTTTTGCAATTTGTGATGAAATTTGGTGAAATTAATGTGTAATTACTTGTGTAATTTGTTAAAAATGTGTTAGAATTTATATACATTGAGTTATAGTTGATTATGAAGTAATTTGGTGTGATTTGATGTGGAGTTAGGCAAGTTTTACTGCTAAATTTTATTGAATTATACAATGAACATTTGCTAGAAATCAAGCCTCACGACTATGACCTTTTGGGTTTCACAATCATGAACCTATCAGGGCTTTGGAGCAGTGATGGCTATTTAAGGGACCCCACAGTCGTGACCCCTTGAGGCACATGATAGTGGCCCCCCTTTCAGGCAACTAATATCATGTTTTCCTTCCCAAACCCTAATGAAATTGAAAGCCTATTTAAGCCATTATTATTTACCAAATTTGCATGGATTTTAAGAATTGTAATGCATGAGTGTTTGACATAAATTGAGGCTTATTATATGTTAATAAAATGATGATGTTAAAAATGGATTTATATCCTATGTGATATAGAAATTGAGTTTTTTTATGAAATCTATGCTTGCAATGAACTATGATCACACTAATGAGGAATTTAAGATTGTGACATGTTGAGTCCATTAATAAAAGTGAGGATGATATAATATAACATATGATGTGGCAAGTGTACTATGAAAACAAACTAAGAGATTGAGTTGTGTATGTGATATGTGACTTGTTAAGGCATAACATGTGTTAAAGTTATGTCTTATTATGTAATATGAGATATCTTAATGAAATTTAGAATGATGTGTTATGAGAATATCATGAGAAAAATGTGTAATATGTGAAGTCTATACTTAGAAATAAAGAATAAAATAATTGGCATGATAATTGGTAATTAATAGACTACACGAATGTATGGCTAAGCTAATGTTAGCATTAGGATAGATTAGCATGCTGATGGTATACTTGTGTAGCAGTATTGTGACTTATATGATTTTACGAGTAAAGCCGCAGAAACCCTGCATAAGTACTGTATATTATATGTGTGCTATCCAGAGCAATTGTGATATTGTAGATATGGTTACATAAACCTCACTTTATTTATGAGATCAGACCATATGTGATATTACAGGTATGGCTACATAAACTTCACTTAGGTATCGTACATATGTGTGTTTACCCATTATCTAGTCTACTTTAGTCGAGGTATACATTGGGCTAATTCAACTAAACAAAATTGAGTTATTACTAGTTATATAAAATGGGATTAAAATGAGCAAATGTGTGAGACTTAAAAAGGAATATTAAAATGTGCTTAATAAGTAAAGCCTGTGATGTTCAATGTATGATAGTTATGTTATAATTTGAGCATGTACATGTATAAAATTCAAGTGAGACCAATTTTTGAGATAAGTTCAGGTAAATCATGCATGGCTATATATACTATTTTGATTTTAAAATGTGACTATGGCTTATTGTATATGATGTGTAATGCCTATGCTCCAAGGCTTCATAAATAGTGCTATTGGGTTTGAGAAGTGTGCTTGGGGTGTCGGGTCACTTACACATAATTCGAGGTAGTGACATTAACCATGAAATTTTGAGGGGCTTTAATTTGATGAAAAGAGCAAAATTTAAAAATTTAGTAAAACTAACAATTCATTTTGGACTGTAAGCTACCCCTTAGTGCAATAAATTTTTTTTGAGTTGGGATTGACTCGGGATATGCCCAGATGGACTCAAAAATGGTGGACCTTGAAGGTCAAAAATTACACTGAGGCCACCGGTGAAAGAATTTTTGAAATCGAAGCTTGTTTGCAAATTCTTGTAATTTTTGAGGTTGGTATGTAAATTAAGGTAGCTTGAACTTTGCCTTATCGATGGAATTTGGCCACAAAAATTTACAAGTAGGTAGAGGGGATTAAAATATGAATTTTAAAACAAATAGTGTAATTTTTTGAGGTTTATGTGATTTTTTATGAATTTCTAAAGTTTTTCAAAAAATCAAGCTATTTCGGGATAGATCGAGTGGCTGTGGACCTTACCCATGCACTTACCAGCTGGCGTAGGGCCATGAAAAGTGGATTTTTCCACTAAATAAAAACCAAAACTCTTTCTCCTTTTCTGGGTAGAAATTGACGCCATAACCAACCTTGAAGGCCATTTTTGGTAATTCTTTCAGCCATTTCTGGGAACTCTGGGTTTCTAAATGCAAGTTAGGATGTTAGTGAAGTTTTAGAAAAAGAATGGAGGCAAAAGGAGCTTCCATGATTAAGTTAAAATTCATCAAAGGTGCAAGGGTCAAAAGTAGTTCAACAAGCAGCCAAAGTGAGTTTTCATGCTTCTCCTTTCCATTTTCTTAGTTTCTCTTAGTTGGAAATAGTTCTTTGAGGTGCCTAACACCTATGGGGATGTGTGTGGCTTTTTTTTAAGGTGAAATGAGGCAAGGAAAGGCTTAAAGAGCAAAGGAGAAGTCACTATGAGGGCTGGAAATAAAGGTAGGTAGCCTAAACATGGTGGAACTTGCATCTTTAAGTGAAAAGTAAGTGAATTCTACCTTTCACTTCATTTCCTTCAATTTCAGTATCTATTCTTTGGGTTTAAGTTCACTAAGTAGCTTGGATAGGTGTTTCCATTGAATGATTATTGCTTATGGCATTATGGAATGTGAATGGTATGGTTATTTGATGAAAAGAGGTAATATTAGTGTGAAACTCTAAATTGGTCAAGAGATATTCATGGTGCTTGATGTATGTTAATAGAGTGGGATGTGTGTTTAGGGTACTTGAGGTATAAATTGATCATTATGGTGTTGAAATGTAATGGCAATGTTTATAAAGTGATGGAAAAATGTATGATTAGCATAAGGTGTGTGTGTAGTCGAGAACTTATCTATAGGTGTGAATGTGTATGGCTTGCTTAGTGTGGTCTTAGGTAGCATGTAAGGTTGGAAATACATATGCCTTAGACCTATGATGCATGAATTAGTGACATGGTATGTAACAAGCTTGAATAATGCATTAAAGCATGGAATTCTAGTGGTAGTCGAGACATATAATGGGCTTTTGTTATCTTATATGGCATAGAAATGGAAAGGTAAGTGTGGAAGTGTAGTTAAGCTATATATAAATGGATGATTATATGATGAACACCATGAGAATGATTAATTTGAGCCATTGGATACTTGTACTCGAGAGCTAGCTTCATGGAAATGGCATGAAAAATGGGATAATATGTGTATAATATTTTGTGTATTGATACATGATCATGAGGGCATAACTAGCTTAATTACTTTAGCATGAAATCAAGTAAGATGTATACCT
>CANXYI010534088.1:0-10605 GCA_948208565.1 Hura crepitans | reverse complement strand
ACTAAGAATAAATGTGATGTTGTATGGGTGATTGTAAACTAACTAACTAAGACGACACACTTTATCCCTATCAAAATGGATTATTCCTTAGAAAAGCCAGTCTAGTTATATATAGATGAAATTGTGAGGCTATACAGTGTGCCATCTTCCATTATATCTAATTCAGATCCAAGGTTCATTTTAAGATTCTAAAAGAAGTTAAATAATGCTTTGGGTACTTTCCTAACATTCAGTATAGCATTCCACCCATAAATAGATAGACAATCTAAATGGGTTATTCAAGTGCTCGAAGATATGTTACGAAGTTATACCATGGAGTTCAAGGAAAGTTAGGATTGTTATTTGTCTTTAGCAAAATTTGCATATAATAATAGCTATCAAGCTAGTGTTGGCATGGCACCATATCAGACATTGTATGAAAAAAAGTGCAAGACTTGACTCTGTTGGAGTGAATTGGGTGAAAGCAAGCTGATGGGACTAGATTTAATCAAAGATACTAAGGAGAGAGTGAAAATTATTAGACAAAAACTAAAGACCGCCTTAGATCAACAAAAATCATATGTAAATTTAATATAAAAGAACATTGAATATGAAGTCAGTGACAAAGTATTCCTTAAGGTATGGCCATGGAAAAATATGCTTCAATTTAATAAAAAAGGCAAGATAAGCCCAAGGTTCATTGGCTAGTACGAGATTACAAAGCATATATGACTAATGGCATGTCTGTTGGCTTTGCCTCTAGAATTACAGCATATCCACAACATATTCCATGTATCCTTATTAAAGTGATATAGATCGGATCCCTCTCATGTGCTACTAATGGAGGAAATAGTTGTACAATGAGATCTCACTTATAAAGAGGAACCAGTGCAAATTTTATCATGCGAGGTTAAGGAACTAAGAAATAAAGTGGTGCCATTGGTAAAAGTATTATGGAAACATCACCAAACAGAAGAGGCAACTTAGGAGAGTGAAGAGCAGATGAAGACAAATATCCTCAGCTATTTGAACTAGGCAATTTTAAGGATGAAATTATTTTCAAAAGGGAAGAAATGTAACACCCATAATTTTTGAGTTATGAATAGTACTTCTTAAAAAGTGAATAGTGTTTCTCGAGACTTTGGTCACACTTATGTTATTGAATTGAAGTAATAATAATATAATTATGGGTGAAATTTGGAGTGAAATTGAAGTTATTTAAAGGGTTAAAAATTCAAATAAAATTTTCACAGCAGTAACTTATGAATAGTAACCTAGTTAAAGCTGAACAATAAAATATTTTAAAAGTGTTCAAAATAATTCAAAACTTGCACAACCTAATGCTCAAAAATTATAACTAAACCAATGGTGTTAGATTTAGAATTTTTTTGCATCAAAAAGTAATTTAATGAAATTAAGTGAAGAATAAGTGTTTAATTTAAATAGTTCCTCTCGGAATTAAATTATGATTTTCATGAGACATGTAAATCAAGTATTTTTCTAATCAATGGATTAAAGAAAAGATTTAATTGACACATAAAAATCATAGAATTAATTTTTAAAAAGGGAAAATGGCTAGAATTAATAACAACCTAGGATCTAACATGCTTTACCAATCCATCCATCTATTTTATGTTATATATGAGCATTTATGTCTAATTAAAACACCATAATCATCTTTTTATTCCTTTTAATTGTTGATGCCATTGTTATTCTTCCTCCTCCTTTCTTTTTCTTCTTCTAATCATTAAAACATATCAACCTTAGCCAATTTTCACCATTAAAATAGCCTCCATCATTCCTAGATCAACCTTCTAGCAAGAATATCCAAAAGCAAGGCTAATTTAGAAGAATTTGCATTTGAGTGAATAGTGACACTTTAAAGGGTAAATGATTAATTTATTAGTTTTATATTTTTCTAAGATAAAATTCAATGCCAATAAGGTATATTAATACTCAATTCTAAGTTTAGAGTAGTTAGAAATTTATTATGAATTTTTCTAATGCAAATTTGAATATGTATGTAGAGAAAAAAGGGAAATTGTAAGAGAAAGAGAAAGGCCAAGCTCAAGAAGGTTCAACAAAAGTATTTTGGATTGATAATAAATGGATTTAATAAAGTATGTACTAAATTACAATAATTTTCTAATTTCAAGTGTGTGACTTATATATGTTGTGTGTAAAGAAATATACAAGTTTGTGCTTAAATTGTGAATGTATGGTCTTAATTAATTGCTTTAAGCATGTTTGAGTTAAGAAACTTAGAAGAAATACACATATTATGGTAGTGGACACTATGGTCGAACATTTAGATACCAAAATTAGGGAGGTATAGGTGTGGTTTAATGCTTAAATGACTTAATTGAGTAAGTGGAATAAGTTAAGAATAAGAAATGAAATGCAAGTGAATTGTATGTGTTAAAAGTCCTTATGGCCAAATGGATATAGTGTAGGTAAATGATTTATGAACATGAATTAATAATGATTAATGAGGTAAAAAATCATAACATGGATAATAGAATGATTAATTCTATTAAATTGGGTATATTAGCTATTATGAATGTATAGCCGAATAGATGTTAAGGTTTAGTCTAGGTGGTTCTAAGTGTATGGTTAAATAAAAATACATATGAGGTTAAGTGAATGGCATAATGTTGGAAAGAGAAGATTGAACCTATGTAAAGTCATGAATGAACTTTTTATTTCAATGATAATTCTTGGTGAGAAGGATTGAAATCTATGGACATGTATATAAGAAGCAAGAGTTAATGACAATTCATTTACTAAAACATTATAAGGAATTATGTGAGCATCTAAGACTTGAATGAAAAAGGATAATGATACATGAATGATTGAATTTAAGTTACACTATAAAGGATTTAATGAAATTAAAATAGTATGAATTCTTAATGCATTAAATATCAAATGGTAATATGGTAATGAATTATAAAGGAAAAAAAAGTAATAAGGCCATATTAGTTAGACACCTTACTGGATAGGTTGATCAGTCAACTAGGGCTTTAACAACTAATAGAACACTAAAGTGTCCCATATTCATGATGAGTGCGATCATCAAGGTTCTTGATAAGAACCCCTATGCATTTTCTACTATTGATATGTTAGTGCTAATGCAGCCACCATTGAGGTCCATGAGGGCCACTGCACATATGTAATGCTATGTTCATGTTATATTATGATAGGTGCAGCTATCAAGGTCTAAACTATGGATCTGTACACTTATTTTTAAAACGGGTGTGACCATTAAGGTTTCGAATGAGAACTGCTACACAATGATCATATGATGTTATTTGACAAATGTAGCCATTGAGGTCTAAAATATAAGCCTCTACACACCTTTACATCCTATTGTCTAATATCTAGGATTTGATTTCTCAAGCATTAGCCAAAAGATTATGTAACTTGAGAAAAATGTGCTCATTTATACTAAGATAATTGTATTTAAAAACATTATAAATTGATTAACTTAAGTTAATAAAATGTGGAACTTTATATACAAATGTTGTAATCATAGATTATGAATGATAACATATCAAATATGCATAACCAAGTATGGATTTTACTTTTTAATATTTTATATTATATGTGTACCATGACTAAAGGTGCTTGACATGCATTGTGGGTTTGTTTGATGCATTTGCATATAGTACGATGCATAATTTATTGAATTCACCACTAAGCGTATGCTTAGCATATTAGATTTCCTAATACATAAGTAGTAGATAGTTCATGCCACTCAACCTTATAGTAGTAGTGCAGCAGCTCAACTCTCTAGTTTAGGTATATATATTTTGCATACTTTGATATGGCGTATCATAAATAATGGCACTTATGTATAGGTATAGGGTAGGCTTGACCAAAATTTTGTAATATATAGTTGTGGACTGTAAAAATATTCTTAGTAAACATGTTTTGATGAATGTATATCTATATGGAATGTATACTTACATGTGATGAGATATCAGTATATGTATTTGTGTTTGAAATGTATGTCTTGCATGTGATGAGATATTAATGATGTCTTGTGATTTGAGTAGATGTTGTGTCTTTGTGAAGGATCAGGAGGAGGATCCTATAATGATGAATTAAGATTGGGATTATATAAAGGTGCATTTTCCTACAGTTTAATTTTTTTTTTTACTCTAGATAGCTATTACCTATCGAATTTTTGTAAAAGAAAATGGAAACCATAATTAATTGCATAAAAGGGTTCATATGTTTAGTTAAGTAAGCTTGTAATGCATGGTGGATACATTTATAATTTAAGAAGATAATGAGTTTATAAGTTATAAGTTGTTAACAAGATAGGGTAACTCCATTTCATCTCTTATTTGAGTCCAATAATGGACCGAATAAGGGTTGTCATAGGCTTAATTCTCATGTTTGTACTTATAATCGTGCATCTTGCATTACACATTATATTGTATATGTATATATGCTCCATGCATCATCTCTAACCCCTTATTTTTCAACCACCATTGATCCCTATTACATTAGCAAATGGAAATGAATCAACAAGTGCCTTTATAGAAACATTAATTAGCCCTCTATTCCACTAAGAAGAGCCATTATCTTTGAAGATGTATGTGACTAAAACATTGCCGGTTAAGGTCATGTAAAATATGGAGAGAAGGATGATGGCTACCTTTTCCAACATATTGTTTATTGTTAAAGCCCAAGGAGAAAAGGGTCAAACCTCAGCTATAAAGAGTAGAGGAAATGAAGTGGTTGATGAAGTTAACAACTAAGTCTCTAACGATGTGATCCAACTTGTCAAAACAAAATATAATTAGTCCCATCACCCAAGACTCTTGAAAAATATCCTTTTAGGAAACTCAATGGCATTGACACTAAAGATATAAATTTAAAGCAAAATCGGGTTATGCCTTATAAGTTTAAGATGCTAGATTTAAACAATTTTTATAAAACCACTGACCCATACACTCATTTGAAGCAGTATGCTATTACTATGAACTTATCTCTTAGAAGAGCAAATAGTGAGCTTGTTTAGGATGTCACTCATTAGATAAGTATTGGACTAGTACCATAACCAAAGCAAAGAGTGAAAGAAGATTGGTTAGATCTAGCTCAGGCTTTCAACAAGCTATATTCCAATAACTCTAGTGTTGAAGTCACATTGAAGAACCTTGAATTAGTATGTCAAAAGCCCAATTAATCTTTCTTTAACTACTTAGATTAATAGAGCAATAAGGTGTTAAAAATAAGGAACAAGTTTTATGACATTGACCAAATCAAGATGTTTATAAAAAATGCCAATATTTATATGAATGCTAGGCTTATTGCTAAAGGCATTACCATATAGAAATAGCTCAAAGACATAGTTGTTAATCTTGAACTAGCCTTTCAAAGTAAAGAATTTAAGAAAATTGGAGACACCAAAGACAATAATGGTTTCAGGTTAAAATGCAGATATTAACCGAGTCAAGACTTGCCACTTTTCTAATCTTGGCAAACCTCTATCTTAGTACTTGAATAAGCTCATTAAAGAGGCCAAGCTTCAACTTTTACCACCTCAAACTCAAATTAATTTGCTTTCAGCAAACCACATGCATGATTAACAATTTTCTTATCATTAAAAGACTAGCCATCTCATCGATATATGCACCACTCTCCACCATGTTATTCAAGATCTCATAAATGCCAAGCAAATACATAACCTAGAAGACTAAAGCTTTACTAGCTAATTTGGCTTCTTTTGATAATGAGTTTGATTCTGAACTTTTGTTTATGAGGGGATTATGCATTTTTAATGACTTCTTTTCTAAACATTTAATTTATTTACTTGTATGATGCCTTACCTGATGGTAGCATGTATGTTAATGATCGTTACACAACATTTTTTGTAACACTCTACCCCTAGGTTACATCTAAGTACCCAATGGGAAGTGTTACAAGAATTTAAGCCTAAGCTCGGGAGGCTATGACTTATTTAATTAGCTTATTTGATAGGCTTAACTAATTTTATTTGTCAATTAAACTTTTATATAGGTACTATTTTACTAATTGGTAGGTTAAGACAAAATTCTAGCAACGTAACAGCTAATTGGAAGCCTAACAAAAATTTTCACCTTTAGAAAAACACTCAAATACTTTATAACAATACTTCAACCATCATTTAATGATTGCAATAGCATCATGCATGTAACACATACATCACGTCATCATAACATCGAGTCTATCACTCCTTGTGATGACTCAAGAACATAACTAACACTTTCCCAAGGAGGGAAGAGTTGTTCAAGGGACACCTTATCCCAATTAGACTACACTTAACTATATGTATATAACCACCTTAATCTTAATTGCCTATATCCCTAATAGTCTTGCTAGTTATGTCGTATATGTACAAATTACAAACTGAGACACCTAGCTGTTGTGTCTCCTATATAACCATATATTCATAATGTACATCATATACTATGCTATTACTACTCTAGGTGTCTTCTATGATAGTGAGGCATACTAGGATTCTAACAAGACCAATCAAGCTAGGTGTTCTCCTCAACAACCTTCTATAACCTATATGTCAGATAGAAAAACTATGTTAATATTCCTTCTTATAAAAAAATTAACATAATTATCCATCTAAACTATCTTGAGTATAGTTTGAATACCTTTTTTAGTGTTTAATGAAATAACAATATGACCATACTTACAAATCATACACATTCCTTTCCTGTGGTCTCAAGGCGTGTTGTTGTTAGTTTAATTTTTATCCTCTATCATAACTTAACAAGCATACTCATGACAAAATAAATAATACTTACATGCATAAATAAGTCCTATTCTTACTTAACATTATGTACTTCTCACACAACATACATATTTCACATACTGATGACATGCATACATTTAGTTATTATTACTTATTCACTATCACTTCCTATTGGATTAAATTCATATGAGTAATTATACTTTAATATTATGCATTCATCTATACCACGCTATGATTCATAAATCTAGTAACTGTAATTCTAATAACCTTATGCCTATTTTAGGTTATGGCATATTTCATGATTCTTTATATATCTATGTCATACTACAACTCATAACTCTTGTGACTGTACTCTACTAGCTTATACACACGTCATGTCATAACATGTTTTATACTTCTCATTAACTTTATTTTGATCTGATACTACTATTTCTTAAATTTAACATAACCAGCATAAATAGAGTCTCTAGTAACTCACTCCTAGAATAACCCTAAGCAAGGGTAAATAGGGTTGCAAAACTATAAGTTGAAAATGGTGACAAGGATAGGCTCACCCAATTCCCTGTCACGCTTTATGCTGTAAGCTAAAAAGAATCAAAGGCCTCAGCCACTATCAATTGTAAGTAGCTTATATGGCACTAGTGCTGAGCTATGAACTATCGCAGATCTGCATAAAATCCCTCTTTGGCATGTTAAAGCTACCCTAACCTGGATTTTGAAAAGTTTACCATAGGCTCTAACTTTATTTCATTTTAATCATTTAAATTTCTAGTTTTATCAAAAATAGCTATAAAACTATGTCCCATTATGTCAGTATTATGCCTTTGTCATATTAGTTATTTTTTTTAACTACTACTTGTAAGACTAGTCAATTCAGTTTTGCTATAGCATCATATTTGAGAAGATTCTTTAACATCATAATTTTAATCTTATTTATGAACATACTAAAATATGCATGTCAACTCTATTGCATACCATTTTACTTAGTTGCATGCCTAAACATAAAGAAACTATCTTTGATTATCTTTCATTTTATTTCTTATCTTGATCTTTTGATAAAATCACGTGCATCATAATCCATCTGGCCAATTTATTAGAATGAGTTAAGGTTATATTAAACTTTAAAAAATTTTAAAAAGGTTAAAACACATACCTTAAAATCACTTCCCTATTCTAGCTTATGCTTATACTTAATTTTGGTATTACCTAAATTAACATGTGCAGGTGTAATGCGCTTACATTTAAGAGTTTTGGTATAAAAGTCCTAGCAAATTGAGTATATACATTTATTTTGCATGCTTAATTCATGTTCTTAATATGCAATCACAATATAATGCTCAGGCTAAGTGTCTCATCCTTTCATAACACATTCGTGCAAATACAACTCATGCCAATCCTAATCCTATTACTAAGAAGAGGAAATACTAATATAGGTTAGCATGCATTTATCATTAAAGCCTTGTGTTTTCATAAAAAGGCTAGATGTACTTAGAGGAAAATCTCTTCAAGTTAAGCTTGCATCATAAGTAAAGTGGTCAAACTTATTAATATAGGCTTGTACATATATTACTTTCCCTAACCTAATTTTGCAATTTGACTTCTAGGGCTTATCTCACAACATATTCAACTCCCCATCTACTCCTATAAGTATCTACATTCTTGAGTTGTCTCTCTTAAACTATTAAACTTAAACTAATAAACTTACTTGTGATGCTCAAGTACATATCCAATCTAATATGTATGACTATAATTCATGATGCTCATAAAAATAAACACTGTATTCATAGTTTTACACATATCTTCGAGCCCAAAATTTTAGATCTTACTAAATAGTATTACATAGTTCATTCATGTATCTATACCAATTCTTATATTACTCTCATAGTTGCCAATATGGTTGTTCACTTTGTTAGTTGTCAATCACAATAACCATTCTCTGAAATGTATATGTAGGTATAACTATTTAGGCCAACTGAATAATATTAAAACCATAAAATTAATGTCTAAAGGCCTATCCATTGGTTTTACATCTGTACATCCATATATATGTATATAGCTAGTTATTTACATAAGGTAAATCTTTTCTCAACTATAAATAAAAGCATATATCCCTTATATAAGTGTATAACTCTAAATAGACTCTAATTCTATACAACAATTGATGTTAAAAAGCTCATCTTAAGTATACCTAATTCTATACAACAATTGATATTGAAAAGCTCATCTTAAGTATACTTTCTTACTTTACTTATACTTGTATCATAATGAAATAATTAAACTCGCTTACATAACTAGTTCAAATCGTATAATTCATTTTAACTATATTGATCCCATTTAGTGTATCTATTCATTTTATGTCTTTTACTATTTAAGGTTCTTATTCTCACCAATTACTTGGGTATACCTTCCGTATATCATAAGGCATATAATGTTCAATTTTGTCCCATGTTAAACTTATGAATTTATCAACATATAAGGAAATGTCATAGATAATAAGCCTTACTTACATTCATGCAAGTTAGCTCTTGTTCAAAAGTCACACTAAGCACAATTTCGTACTTAAAAGAAAATAACAAAAAATTGCTTTCATATGAATACTTTTCTATACTTATTTCCTTTATTTAATAGTAGGAATTCCAGTAATTTGTAGTCATTTATTACCATATTTTGTCTCCTTATTATTCTATGAGATTAACAACATTGGACATACTTAGTCATGTACAATAATCTTGGAATTACCCACCCTTAATATAAAGGTATAAAGCTTTCATACTTATCCCATGCTAAAACAAGGGTTAATATCTCAAGCTATTGAAAACTATAAAGATTTAGACTTCATTTCCTTTAGCCAAATTATAGCAACTATACTTTCAACATATAAAACTTTATTGTAATTTAGATAAACCAAAAAAATTTTAGAATAGCCCTTAGGTCCTAGGGAATGACATATGATATAACATAGTCTTATTCCCTAGTTAACCTTCTTCTCCTTGCTTAACTTACTCGATTTATGCATTTAGTATAATTGCAAGAACTCAAGATATAGCCATAACTTCAATAGAATTTCTCTACTAGTTTTTAGCAGTAAAACTGTTGTCTTAGCCCCTTTCTCATAGCTATGCAATAGACATGCACACAAATGCTACCATAGATTAACAATATAGTGAGCATACTAAGTTTAATTCAAGCTATAACCCAATAATGTAATGTTAAATTTCCTTATTATTTTGTACTCAGTTTGAACTTTGCCCTCCCACATCAAACCCATGCATTTTGGCTAAATTTATTTTTTAGACCTAACAACATTAATTCAAATTTTTAGAAGAAATCGTACTAATTATATCTCAACCTAAAATGATCAATGTACTAACACCTGTTACTGCTATCTACTCCCCTGGTTTGGTTAATTCTCTCACCAATAACTCTATCTTTAATGTAGAAATTATTTTTTATAGAAACAATCCTCTTACAGCCCTTCTACTACCTTCAAAGCACTACTTCCCGCTCAACTACTATAGGATCTTTGTTACACACTCTTAGTAGCCTTGTGAGACTAACACTAGCACTGGAAACTAGCACTTGACATTATTGTGACTCCTAACCTCCTTCACATTTGTTGTTATTGAAATTGGTAAAATTTTTCTCTTGATTAGTTCTTCTTCTTTTTTTATTTTCACCACCTATATCGAGTCAAGAAGCCTATAGCGGTCATTGTCATAGCACCTATGACTGGAAGCTATAACACCTTAGGTACATTAGCAGTAGCATTACCTTGCTATAGTGACAACTAGCTCCAATGCTATAGTAGCAATAATAGATGCTAGTTGCTTTTGTTCCTTCCCTCTATTCTTCAAATGAATTAATTCTTATTT
>CANXYI010533905.1:0-10712 GCA_948208565.1 Hura crepitans | reverse complement strand
GAAGAACATCAATAAGAATAATAATTAAGTGATAATGAATCAATAGCTAGTAGTGGAATATCATGTGAAACCATGGGTTACGATATTAATAAAGGTATAATTGAAAGGGTAAGCTTATAAAAAGGCAAAACAAAGGGATTGGAAATTATAAAAAGATGTAACTGAAAGGTATTGTGTGCTTGCATGCGATAGTTAGTACATAGTATGTGATTGTACTACTTGGTATGAATGAGTAGAGGCACTCTTGCATATTAGTGTGAGTAAATGGGGTGATAAGATACTGGAATTGTTAGCACTATAATCTGTAATAGTGATAAATAAGTTTGTAGCTGTAATAATAGACTAGAGTGATATTTGGTTGAGGGATTAGGCATGTGAGTGTCATATACCCGGCAGAATCACTTCAGATCGTAAGGAATGTTAGTGGAAATTTTTGGACTGAATAGTGAAAGATTAGGTAAAAGTTAAATGAAAAGCCCTGGGGAAATCTAAGGATGGGTGACCTTATGGGAAGTAGTGCGCTTTGCCTATTTTCTTTAAAAATGGGCAAGGGGGTTACATAACTAACATTGGTATCAGAGCCTGGATCTTGCAATTCAAAACAGTTGAAAAATTCGATTATAGTTGATTTAGACATAAAATATGATTTTATGATTAATTGGTTTAATGGTGGCTCTTGATTTTAATTTTGTGATAAGATATTATTAATAAGACTAAAATTGATTTGGCATGATATTAAAATCAGATGTCTTTATTTTTAATTAGATTAAATTGGTTTTAAGAAGAAAATTATTCTTTTATACGTATAGGTGGTTTTTACGCATAGAAAAATGTGCCTTGTTTCTGTTTTCATGCTTTATGATTGAATCGCTATTTTTTATAGTTTAATATGATGTATGATAAATTAAAATATGGATTTTCATTCTAGTCATGAAAATTAAATTAATAAATTTAATAAAATAAGTGAGATGTGAATTCAGATTTTTTGAGAGGTCAAAAACCGAAAAGGTATAATTATTATGGCATTTATTTTTCAAAAATTTTAGAACTAGTTTTTCATGAATATGAGATATTTATGATATTAATTAAAAGTTTTTGAGTGATAAAAATCATTTGCACATGAATGAGATTCATAAACAAGCTTAAGTGTTAAGATTGTGCACAATTTTGTTTCTTGTAATGGTAATTTTTGTCAATTCATTTTGCAATGGGTTCAACTCAAAGGGTGATTTGAATTGATAAAGTCATTATTATAGGTCGAAAAAGGTGCCAGTACCTGCTGGAATTGATCCAAACTCGTTTGGGTTGATTTTAGGGTTCAAGTTGCAAACAATTTTACGATTATCTTAGAATTTGATTCCTAATGAACTACTGCTTAAGTAATTTTTTATTAAAATTAAATTTAATTTGATTGAATTTTCCTTTTCTGAAAATTTATTATAATTATCACCTTAATTTAATTAAATTAAATGAAAAGTTGATCAATTAAATTAAATTCGAATAAGATGATTTTTGTCATATAAATATGAATTCTATATGGAATGTGATTCCTAGTAGAATTAGGATTCTAATCCTATTTTAATTTAAATTTTTAATTGGATTAGGACTTTAAATTAAAGATAAGGATTATGTTTTATTCTAATATAATATGGATAATTGTTATCTAAATGGATTAGGATAAGTGAACAATGCAAGTTAGATTTTTCTTCTAATTTATAATTTGATTCTAAATGATTTGCTTGCAATATTTGATCTAATGTGATAAGAACTCTTACTAAATGAGTGATATAATTTAATAATTTAATGAGGTTAAATAATTAAATTACATATTTAATTTGATTAAAACTCCATATTACAAGCATATGAAAACCTAAATGATTAAGATGTATGAACCAAACTAGTTTTATAAGAGTTATAATGCTAGTAATCAACCATAATCAAATTTTCAAAGTTTTAATACATGTGAAGTATTAGAAATGCATACTAAAGGTGTATGAATGGCATGATGACTAGTTATGGACTATAACCAATGTAGTTAATTATGACGGCCTGCATGTCCCAGCCTTTTTCTCTCATTTCTATTGTATTTCTCTTCTCATCTAACTCCCCTCACATTTAATGTGAGGTGTTCTTAATAATTTTATTATGTAATTAGATTTCATAAGGTCAAAATAAGATGAAGATATGCAAAGAGCAAATGGAGAATAAGGATTACCAAACAGGACCAAATGAAGAAGTAGTTAGAAATATTTTAATTATTTTTTATTAGATTTGTAAGACATGCATACTACCTAGGGTTGACCCAAATTGATTTTCTTAGACTCAAAAAATTAATGTAGTAAAAGTCCATAACTAGATCATATATTTAATGAAATTAATATGCATGAGCATGCTAAAGCATGCAAATTCCCTTTGCAAGAACATACCAAAGTATGCAACCAATGATGAGACTTAAAAGGAAGAAAACCCTTAATTAACACTAAGACTTGCAAGCCTTTTGTTAATATGGTTATAACCAGAGTTCTTCTTAGTATTGAGTTGTTGAGCAAATTTAAGCTCATGTAATGTCGAATATGTTACAAATTGTATTAATGGGTCCGTCTTAGACAGTCCATTGGTTTGTTAACCAAACTCAAGGCTAATAGGTTTGGAGGTAGATTGGGGAAATGTGTATAAGATATACATGTACCAAGAGTTAGTGACTTAATGATCAATAGTTGCATAAAAATGCAATTGGCTTAAGATGCCTACCATTTTTGTTACAAGTTAGGCTTGTTAAGCAAACCTAAGGTTTGACCTCAGTAAGAAATGAGTACTGTCTCACTAGGAAAACCATCAAGTTTTCTAGGATCAATGGTAAGGGCTATTGGTTAATAATAAAATAGTGAAAAAACATATGTATTTTGTTACAGACCTTATAAAATGCATATGTACATGATCATATATTAACATGTTCTCAATCTTTACATATAGGTACACTTGCATCATAAGCACATCTAATATAAACCTACACTCGATTCTCAAAGCTAATAAGCTAACTAGGTCCAACTACATAGACTGGCTTACAAATTTGAGAATAGTTCTCAAAAGTGAAAAGATTACTTATGTGTTGAAAAGTCTATCCCACTTATCCTAGGTGACAATGCTAATGCTGATAAACAATTAGCATATTTAAAGCACATTGAGGACTCTAATCTAGCAACATGTATTATGATAGCATCAATGTCCACGAAGCTTCAAATGTAACATGAGCATATGGATACTCACACCATAATGTTTCATTTCAAGGAGCTGTTTGAGGAGCAAAGCAGAACTAAAAGGTTTGAGATATCTAAGGCTCTATTTCACTACAAAATGGTGAAAGGGACTTCAATCATATAATATAAGCTAAAAATGAATAGGTATATTAAGGTGCTCGTTACTCTAAGATTCGTTATAGATCATGATCTAAGTATTAAATTAGTGTTGCAATTGTTGCCTGATAGTTATGCATAATTTGTGCTTAACTATCAAATGAACAACATCCAGACAACAATCCTTGAGTTGGTGAACATGCTCAAGATTGTTGAAAATGACATTGAAAGAATTCCAAAGAAGTAACGATTATTAATTTTTCAACTTTCAAAAGTAAAAAGGGGAAAAAGAAGAAGAAGGATGTAACCAAGGCCCAAGGTGAGGTGAAGAAAGGCAAAGGCAAATAGCTTAAGTCTATTGCCAAGGAGACTAGCCCTAAGGTGACTTGCTTTTATTATGGTAAGACTGGTCATTGGAAGAGAAATTACAAGGCTTATCTTGAGTCTCGCAAGAAGGAGAAGCATGCAGATGCATCTACTTTAGGTATTAATGTTATTGAGATTAATACTAATATTGTTATTGATAATCACATAGATATTAGATACCGAATATGGTTCTCATTTGGTTTCTAATTTGCAGGGGCTAAAGAGAAGTAGGAGGCTAAATAAGGGTGGTATGGACCTACGTGTAACAAATAGAACAAGAGTTACTACATTAGTTGTAGGAACATATTACTTAGATTTACCTTCATGATTAGTATTATAACTTAATTATTGTTATTATATTCTTTCTTTGAACAAGAATATTATTTCTTTATCTTATCTTGCTGAACAAGATTGTGATATTTCCATTAATAAGAGTAAGGGTTGCTCAGTTTATAAGAATAATGTTTTATATTATGCTGCTTCAATTATTAATGGAATTTATATTCTTGATAATCAAAGGAGATTTGCAACATTAATACCAAATGAGAAACGCATGACTAAGTTGCACAAGTCTGGTGACTTAGGCTTATTTGATTATGAATCAATTGAAACATGCGAATCTTATTTATTAGGTAAGATGACAAAGATACCTTTTAGTGGAAAGGTGAATGTGCTAGTGGTCTTTTGGACTTAATACATTCAGATGTATATAGCCCAATGACTACACATGTAAAAAGTGGGTTTCTCTGCTTCATTACCTTTATTAATGATTATTCACGATATGGGTATGTATACTTGATGAAGTGCAAATCTAAAGCCTTTGAAAAGTTCAAAGAATTCAGAAATGAAGTTGAGAAACAACTTGATAGAAGTATTAAAACACTTTAATCATATCAAGGTAGAGAATACTTAAGTCAAGAATTTCAAAGCTATCTAAGAGATAATGGGATATTATCTCAATGGACTCCTCTATATACACCGTAACATAACGTTGTATTTGAAAGAAGAAATCGAACCATGTTAGATATGGTTCGATCCATGATGAGCTTTACAACTCTGCCTGAGTCATTTTGGGGTTATACACTAGAAACTGTTATTTATATTCTAAATAGAGTTCCATCAAAGTTGTTTGATGTTACACTATATGAGATATAGTGCAATAAGAAACCAATTCTTTCACACTTAAAAGTATGGGGTTACCCTGTTTATGTGAAAAGAATTGTGTTAGATAAGCTTGATATTAACTCTAACAAGTGCTTATTTATGGGGTATCTAAATGAATCTCTTGGATACTATTTATACAATACTTTGTAACAAAAGCGTTTGTTTCAAAGCATGTTATCTTCCTAGAGAAAGAGTTTCTCTTAAATGAAGAAAGTAGAAATAAAATCAAACTTGATGAAGTTCGAGACCCATAAATAGAGGCAAATCAATCGACTAATCCTAAGCCTATTACAAATGATAATGATGTAATAGCAAAGCCTGTTATAACACAAACTTCTAGACCTTCTACTAGAGTTCGTACTGAGCCTAAGAGATATGGATTTCTCATAGATAAGCACAATAATGTAAATATAGTAGAAGAAGATAAGCCTATAAGCTATAAAAGGGTTCTAAAGAGTTTAGAATTAGAGTTATGGTTGAAGGCCATGTAATCTAAAATGGATTCTATGTATGACAATCAATTACGGACTTTGGTTGATGCACCTGAAGGGATAAAACCTATTGGGTGTAAATGGATCTTCAAGAAGAAAACTGACATGGTGGGTAAGGTAGTTACTTATAAAGCAAAGTTGGTAGCAAAAAGCTATCTTCAAAGGTAAGGAATTGACTTTGATGAAACCTTTTTATCAGTAGCCATGCTTAAATCCATTAGGATTTTGCTAGCTATTGCCGCTTATTATAACTATGAGATTTGACAAATAGATATGAAGATAACTTTCCTTAATGAAAATCTGTCAGATAAGGTATATATGACACAACCTAAGGGTTTCATATCCACTGATAGTAGCAAGGTATGCAAGCTTAAAAGATCCATTTATGGATTAAAGCAAGCATCTAGGAGCTGGAGCATCCAATTTGATGAGACAATCAAAGAGTTTGGTTTCTCACAAAATCCGGATGAGCCTTGTGTTTACAAGAAGGTTAGTGGGAGTGCAGTCATTTTCTTAGTGTTATATGTTGATGACATATTGCTCTTGGGAAATGATGTCTCAAACCTTCAATTAGTCAAGATTTGGCTATTGAGGAAGTTCTCTATAAAAGACATTAGTAAAGCAACATATATATTGGGGATAAAGACTTATAGAGATAGATCTAAAAGGTTGATAGGTTTTTCATAGTCTACATACATAGACAAGATATTAAAGAGGTTTAGCATAGATCTCTTAAAGAAAGGGTTCACTCCTATGCTTTATAGGAAAATCCTTTTTAAGTCTATGTATCCACAGATACAAGAGAAAAGGGAATACATGAGTAGGATCCTATATACATCAGCTATAGGATCTATTGTGTATGCGATGTTATGTACTCGACTTGATGTAGCATTTGCTTTGAGTGTCAATTAATTATGGAAAGGAACATTGGGTGGCTATCGAGAATATCCTTAAGTACTTGAGAAAGACTAAGGATTATATTCTTGGTATATAGAGAAGGGATTTACAAGTTAGTGGGTACATATTAATGCCAGCTTCCAATCTAATAAAGACAATTGCAACTCTCAATTAGGTTACGTGTTCTTATTTATGGGAACTGCAATTAGTTGGAAGAGTTCCAAACAAGATACAATTGTAGATTTAATTATCGAAGCAGAGTACATTGCAACTTTTGATACAGCTAAGGAACCAATATGACCAAGAAGTTCATTACTGAACTAGAAGTGGTCCCTTTTATTGTTAACCCAGTACCCCTGTATTGTGACAACAATTGTGCCATTACACAGGCAAAGGAACCACGGTCTCATTAATTACCCAAGTATGTTCTCAAGTGCTACTATTTAATCTAAGAGATAATTGGTAGGTAAGATGTAAAGATTGAGAGAGTCCTTACACATTAGAACATTGTTGATTCTCTCACTAAGGCACTGACTTAAAACAAGTTTGATCTCCATGTTAATAATTTGGGTATTAGATACATTAGTGATTGGCTATAGTGTGAATGGGAGATTGTTAATTATATGCCTTAGATCACATGTGTAATAGGGCTATTTCATGTATATTTAAATAGTTGTTTATAATAAAAGGCAATCTTTATAACATAAGTGCTTATGATTAATTCATTTGTTTGACACGGCTCTTAAACTTTGTAATAAATTCCCCGGTATCATTTCACAATATAGAGGAAATCATAAAGAGTTCAAGATGTGAGATTTCTATTACATACAAATGTGAAATACCAAAATTATCCCTAGTCATAGTACTAACAAGATAAGACATTGTTAATGCGGATAGACTAGCACATGTTATACTTTTTAACTTGGTCAAAGAGTAGTTCTCATAAGCTATAGGCATGGTGATGGTCAGAGTTAACATGTGGATGCTTATTTGAGAAACAAGTCCATTAGAGACCCAAAAATGAGATCTTCACATGGATACATAATTTATGTTAGTAAAGTCATCTCATCACATCAGTAGTTTCAAGTATCTTCTGACTTGAGATCACCAAAGTTATTTTAAGTATCAAAGGGTATACTTTAACTTTGGTGCTTTTACTTCACCACAATGTATACATAGCTAGGAGATTGGGTATAGTTTGAGATACTTGAAGGTAGTTGAGTGATCAATAAAGGATTCACTACCCTAGATTATAATGGGGAGTTTATCTCACAAGTCTAATATATCTTTATTCAAGGAATCTCTTAACAGAGTGAAATGCAAGTGTGAATGAGATTCACAAGGGCATTTTAAGAATAAAGATGTAAATAGTAGAATTGACATGTTTAAGGCTTAATTAGATATATTTAATTAAACATTAAGTTAACACAAGTCCATACTTAAACTTAAACAAGATAAAGTATGCTGAAAAGAAATTGTATATAAAAGGGTTAAGTCAAACCACTTGACTTTTCAACACTTCAATAGTCTTAATGTATGGCTAGACACCTCTCAACTTATACATAAGTGAATGATTAATTATTGGCTCAATGAGATTGAACCATAAGAGTACTAGTTAGATTAAGACTCTAATTCACTACGCACTGCCAACATGTTTTAGAAACCCATAGGGTTACAAACTTAAAGAATTGAAATGATTATTAAAGTGTTTGATATTTCAATGATATGAGATATCATTGAAAGGAGAAGAAAAAAAGAAGAATAAGAGAAATTGGGCTTGGAGCCCAATGAACTAGTTTGACCTTTTTAAGTGTTAAAAAGGGCTTAGCCTTAGAGGCCCAATTAAGGGTGCATTTTAATTAGATTTAAATAGACCTTTTAAGGGTTAAGAGAACTATAAATCAGGCTTGTGGTTGATTTAAATTGAGGCTCAAAAGAGCCTCAAAAGGAAGCCCAAAAAGGGCCTCAAAGTTTTATGTGCACAGACCCTCTTATTGGGCCATGCACAATAGGCAAAAAGGGGCCAAATTTGTGGACCTCCTTGAATGAGATTTAGGTTATTTCAATATAAATAGCCTACATAAAGTCATCAAACACAAGCAGTTACAAAACAGATAGAAAATGTGCGTACTCTCCCTATGAATTTTCATATTCTCTTCTTTTTCTCCCTTCTAAACATCTTACACTTCAATTCTTGTGTAGATACCTTGGAAGTGTTCCCGATAAGGATCACTGTGGTTTGCTATAATCGGTGAAGTGAGCTGAAGATAAGGAATCACCAATCAACAGATAATGGTAAATCTTCTATGCTGCTTAATTTTTCTATTGTCTGTCATTTTGATTTATTTGATTTCCTATTATCATTGCTTGATTTTCCAATTTTTCGTTGTGCATGACTTGTGCAAAATCAACATTATATGTTGTGTTCCTATTAGTTGCCATACCCTATTAGCCATGTGCATTCTAACCCAAAAATGCATATTTTGTCCAAAAAATTTTCATAATGGTATATTTTAACCAAAAAATCATCAGTGGTATATTCTTCCAAGCTCAAAAGCATTAGGAACAAAAATTGCCTTTTGTCCTTATTAATACAGATAAGCAAATTTTAGTTATAATTGAAAAACTAAATTGAATCGATTGAAAATTTTAATTCAATTGGATTATTTATTTTTTTGGTTTAAGATTCTCAATTAAATCATTTTTTACTTTGATTAAATTTTAGAAGTTAAAAACTATAAAAAAATTTGAACCAACCAAATTGTATAAAAAAAATTAATTATACAATTAAAATTATTTAGATTGTATGCATATATATTGAAAAGCAAATCAAAATATTTCGATTAACCAATTTTTAGGTATATATAATTTATATATGGAAATTTTAAATTCTAACTTAAAACCAAATTAAACAAAAATATTTCAGTTTAGTTAATTCAATTTTATACAATTCAGTTTAATTTTAGTTCTTTAGTTTTTAACTTATTCGGATTCAATTATTAAACTAAACCAACCAACGCATACTCCAAATGGTTAGAGTGCCAAACTCATTTGTCTTTTTTTTTTTTGGTCAAAAGTGTTAAACTCATTTGTCTTACTTTGGGAAAAAAGGGATTGGTATGCTTAAGAGTTTCTCTAAATCTCCTTTGGTGAAATTCCTTTTTTACTAGGCTTTTTTTTAGCATCTTTTTTGGCTATCAATTAGCTAGTTCATTGATTTGAATTTTTCATCAATTAGGTTTAGTTGTTCTGTGTTAAAGAGGGCTAATCTTGGTATGCAAGGATCATCTTTGATGCAAATGCCTCTCCGATTGAAGATTTGCCATCTAATGTTGTTACAAATATAGATATAAACACATTGTATAGATTTTATAGGGATTAATTAGCAGATTTGTAGGGATTGATTAGCTAATTTATAGTGCTAATTTTTAGGCTAACAGATTATAGTTACCTTAGATAACTAAACTATTCATGTATAAATACCTCTATGTATTCTTAAATGATTCATGAAATAAGAGAGCAATTTATTTAACTCTTTTTATTTACATGGTATCAGAGCCTTGCTCTGAAAAATTTAGATAAATTTTCTGGTTAAACACTTTGGGTTTTGGTTTTTCCAGTCTCTAGATCATCAATTCTAGTGGTTGTTCTGTTCTAGGTCACCAATTTTTGGTGGTCGTTTTGTATCACTGCCTGCTGGAGGAGGAGCGCAAGTCTGAGATTGGCATCTTTCCAGAAAACGGCGACCATCTAACCGGCGAGTGAGTCTCACGCGCTGCCGATCTCTCTGCTGCATCCTTTACGCGTCGGCACATGGGAGCGTGCGACGCCTCGGATTTCTTCCTGAATTTTTTTTCTTCGACGGCGATTCTTTTTTTTTCTGGCCTATTTCAGCTGACTCAGCCTTTGGGTGATTTGTTCTTTAAACGGAGCTTCTTAGTGACTAGGTTTTGTACTCTGATTTGGGTTTCATTTTTTTTTGTGGCTAAGCACATTCGATTCGATATTTCTTTTTTGGATATTAAATATGGCGGATGATAAAAGAAACTCTATTACTGAAATAGTTGCTACCCCAACCAAAATTATTGAGTATAAACTAAACGGGTCCAATTATTTAGTATGGAGTCAAAAAATTAAAATTTATTTAAGAAGTGTCGAAAAGTATGATCATTTAATTCAAGACCCGCCTATTGTAACAAGTGAAATATGGCTTAGAGATGATGCTCGTTTGCTCTTAACTATTCAAAATTCTATTGAAAATGAATTAAGTAGTTTGGTTGATCATTGTGAAACTGTTAAGGAGCTGATGGATTACTTGGAATTTTTGTATTCTGGCAAAAGTAATATTTTTCGAATCTATGATGTGTGCAAAGCTTTTTATCATCTCGAGAAGGAGGCTAAATTTGCTACAACTCACTTTATGGAATTCAAGAAAACATAC
>CANXYI010533904.1:0-10498 GCA_948208565.1 Hura crepitans | reverse complement strand
CATTCTACCAATCCTAGGAAACTCCTGATATTTATAGTGTTCCAAGGTGGGTTCCATTCCATCACTGCCTTTATCTTAAGAATAAAAGAAGGATCGACTCTAATACCCTTAGCTAAAGCTATATGCCCTAAAAAAGACACTTCATTCAACCAAAACTCGTACTTGTTGAGATTGGCATACAACTTTTATTCTCTCAAAATCTTAAGAACTATTCTTAAATACTGCTCATGCACTTCTTTATTCTTTGAATAAACTAGAATGTCATCTATGAAGACTACAACAAACTGGTCAATGTAAGGTTTAAAGACTCTATTCTTCAAGTTCATAAATGCTACAGGAGTATTGGGAAGCACAAATGGCATTACCAAGAACTCATAATAACCATACCTTATTGTAAAAGCAGTCTTTGCTATATTTGACTCCTTTGCCCTTAACTAGTAGTACCCAAAATCTTAAATCTATCTTAGAGAACACTCTAGATCCTCTAAATTGATCAAACAAATCATTGATTTGTGGTAATGGGTATATATACTTGATAGTCACCTTATTCAGCTATCGATAATTAACACATAATTGTAATAAACCATCTTTCTTTTTCACAAAAAGAACTGAAGCTCTCTAAGGTGAAGCACTCAATTTGATGAATCCCTTATCCAATAACTCTTGCAACTGCACCTTTAACTCTTTCAATTAAACTGGCGCCATCTGATAAGGTGCTATAGATACTAAAGTAATACCAGGCAAACCTTTATGCTAAACTCTAACTCTTTTTTTGGTGGCAAATTTGATTATTCTTTTGAAAAACATCCATAAACTCAGCCATAATAGGTATCTTACTGGTATATGGGTCCTTTGCTCTGGTGTCAAATATATGGGCAAGATATGCTTGACAACCCTTCCTTATCATCCTTTTAACAGTGGTTGCTGATATCAAATTGGACATGAAATTGATTCTCTCTCCCATGACTGTGATTTCAGACTTATCATCAACCTGGAGAGTGAATCTCTTATGCTTATAGTCCAAAAATTATCAAATGGCAATTGTATCAATTCAGCTAAGTACTGGTGGTCTTATATTCTCAAAAGGTAGTCTCTATAACTTTTGTTAACTACCATATACTTGCCTATAGGGTTGCTAACCATAATTTCTAAGTAGTTTTAAAACTAACCTCTAGTCTTATACTCATGTTGTGTACACATATGAATGTGTAGACTCCAGATCAATTAATGCAAATATAGGAGAGTTGAAAAGAAGAAAAGTACCAGCCATGATATATGGTTCATCAACATCTTCCTATGCTCTAATGGCATACTGTAAGGTAGGTGTTCTCTGCTCAAGTTGAGCCTCTAATCTCTCTCTTTAAGTTCCCTTTATCCTTTGTCCTCTGCTAATCTTATAACATCTAGTCTATGTAAGTGCTGATCTTTAGCCCACACTCTGTGCCCTAGGACAGTCTCTATGAAAATGACCCTTCTATCCATATGTATAGCATGCACCTGGCATATTCATCCTACATTCTCCCTAATGCTTCTTAGACCAAGTTTGGCACTAAGGAGCTAGGCCTTTCTTGTTCACTAATCTTAGTGTAAAAGTAGTTTGTGATTGTGGTTGTCTTGACCTTCCTTTACCATTATAAGCCTACTTCTATGACTGGCCCTATATCGATGACTATTGAGTGAAACTAGACTAAAATCCCTTAGAACACTTACCTAATGATCGAGATACACTAAATGCCCCCTGACCAATTGTCCTCTTATTTTCATAAAGCTCCTTCTTTTATTTATAAGTAACCTCAATGGTCCTACATACAGACGCTAACTGTGAGAAGTCTTGGATCTTTAACGGTGCCACCTAGGACTTAATATCAATATAGAGTCCCTTATCAAATCTTTTACACTTGTCCACCTCTATTGTGATAGTATCTTTAACATATCTACCAAGGATGGTAAACTCCTTATATTCACTAATCGTCATTTGGACCTGTTGGAAATCTATGAATTGTTATCACCTCTCATCTAAATAATCCTTTAGGATGTATTTCTTATAAAACTCAATGAGAAAATACTCCTAGGTACCTAGTCCTCAGTCTTATACTCTATTAGGTCCTCTCACCACTTTGAAGCCTCATCCTGTAGAAGTTAGATAGCACAAATAACTTTTTCTTCTGGCATGCACCTCATCTGCCTTATAATCTTCTTTGTATAATCTAACCAATATTCTAGCATTGCTGGTGTAACCACTCTCTAGCCCTTAAAGCAATTGGCCCCTATCTTCTTTACTCTCTCAAGATATGTCTTATGGAGAACTAATAGAACTATAGGCTATAGTGGCAGTAGAGGTAACAGAGTAGTAGCTATAGCTTATCTCAATACCTACAACATCTATTGCAAGAACAAAGATGGAACTTGCCCTGTAGCTTGTGTATATCCTATTACACTAGTGGATGAAGACACCACTTTAGTAGCCT
The DNA here is from genome assembly GCA_948208565.1 of Hura crepitans. Classification (NCBI taxonomy): domain Eukaryota; kingdom Viridiplantae; phylum Streptophyta; class Magnoliopsida; order Malpighiales; family Euphorbiaceae; genus Hura; species Hura crepitans. Next base: position 8,030 of record CANXYI010533904.1, on the reverse strand, counting down.
CTGGTGCCACTATAGTGAAAGTATGACTCTTAAACTTATCCTCACTATCTTGTGCAAAAGCACTCATCATGTCTGTAGATACAAAAATAATTTGATAATCCTCGACATCAAATAGAAAGTGATATAGACTCTAAACTTTAATAGCACTCAATGTAAACTAGAACCGCCTAAATTGGAGCTCTGATACCATTAAATATGACACCTTTTACCCAGTTTAGATACTAACTAGTCATCGATTCTAACGAGGGTATGCACGTATATCGAGATAGCAAACACATCTACCCAATTATTTGTTATTTAACATTCTTTATAAAAGATAATATGTTAAAAATATAGGTTTACAAAAATATTTTTCAAGTAGTGTTGCACATGAAAATTTTGGAATCCTAGTGCTAAAATTGGCAACATAATAGCTATATCGGGCACTATACCAAATTTTTCCTGTGTCAACCTACATTAATAAAAGCACTTTTATAATTCACACATTCATTCATCAACATTATGTGATCCTTTTAATCATTCCAGCAACACTAAAAATATAGTATGATATCTTAGCCTCAGAAAGAGATATCATATAAGTCAATCATGCAATTCACAAGTTTAAAAAAGTCTAACCATTAAACAATCCAAAATAGACATCTTTGGTTACAAAGATTTCAAAATGAATACAAATTAATCCAACCCACATTACATATACAATGAGTGCTTCTCTATGTCACTTATAATTACAAAAGCTTTACTAAAATAGATAAACCTTTATGTTAGTTATCTTAATGTCCCGAGGCTCTTTTATCAATTCTTTTTTCTATCAACATGTCGTAAAACACACGACATGCTAAGCATAATGCTTAGTGGTGAAAATGAAATAATATGTACAATTAATGCCATTTAAAATGCTTTATACATATATCGACATACATTCATGTCATTCATACATATAGACATGCATATGTTCATAACAAGCATTATATACAGTAATGAAATCACATATGACATAATCAATACATTATAACAATAGCTCATTCATGCCTATGAATATCATAACACATATTCAATAAACATTCTTTTTAAATCAAATTTACATTTTATGTTGACTGTTTAGCCATTTTTATAACATTTTATGCATAGTGTAGTTATTGGTCCATTTCTTTCTTTTTCAGTCATTCAATTATTGCCCATGATAACTACTACAATCCTTTGGATAATAGGATTATATGTTGTGTAGTGTTCCACATTTTGGATCTAACGATTGCTGCACCAGCATAATGCATTATCTAACCTAACTTACATGGCTACACTCACAATGTGTTATACAGTGGCCACAATGGAACCTTTACTAGTGGCTGCATCTATTAGATTCAAAAATTGAATCATGTAGGTCCATAGATAGACTACAAGTGTACCCTTGGATATATGTGACACCTCTTACCTAGTTTGGACGCCAGCCAATCATCTAGCCCGACTAAGGTGTGCATGTACATTGAGATATCAAACTCATTTACCCAATTATCTATTATTTAACATTCTATATAAAAGATAATATTTTAAGATATGGGTTTTCAAAAATATTTTTTAAATAGTGTTGCATATCCTCATGCTAAAAATCCGGTAGCATAATGGTTGTACCAGGCACTATCCCAAACTTTTCATGTGTCAACCTATATGAATAAAAGCACTTCTATAATTCACACATTCATTCATTAACTTTATGTGATCTTTCTGATCATTCTAGCAACACTCAAAATATAGTATGATATCTTAGCCTCAAGAAGAGATATCATACAAGTCAATCATGTAATTTGCATGTTTAAAATAGTTTAAGCATTAAAAAATCTAAAATAAATGTCTTTAGTTGTAATGATTTCAAAATGAATACAAATTAACCCAACCCATATTACATAAACATTGAGTGCTCCTATATATCAGTTCTAATTACAAAAGCTTTACCAAAATAGATAAGTCTTCGTGTTAGTTATCTTGATGTCTCGAGGCTTTCTTATTAATTATCTTTTGTTCCTACGCATTGAAAAACACATGACACACTAAACATAATGCTTAGTGGTGAAAATGAAATAATATGTACTATTAATGCCATTTAAAATGCTTTATACATACATCAACATACATTCATGCCATTCATTCTTATGGACATACATACATTCTTATAAAATGCATACATTCATAACAAGCATTATATGCAACAACGAAATCACATATGACATAATCAATACATTATAACCATAGCTCATTCATGCTTATGAATATTAAATGCACATATTCAATAAACATTCTTTTTAAATCAAATTTACATTTTATATTAATTGTTTAGCCATTTTTATCACATCTCAAGAATAGTGTAGTTATTAGTCCATTTGTTTCTTTTTCGTTCATTCAATTACTACCCATGATAACTACTACATTCTTATGGATAACGAGATCATATATTATGTAGTGATCCATATTTTGGACCTAATGGTTGCTGCACTAGCATAATGCAATGTCTAATCTAACTTACATGGCTGCACTCGTAATGTGTTATGCAATGGCCTCAATGGAACCTTTACTAGCTACTATATCCACTAGATTTGAAAATCAAATCACATAGGTCTATGAGTAGACTACAAGTGTACCCTTGGATCCTCTAAACATTGAAGTGCCCTAGTTGCTACTATATCCCCTAGATGACCGATCAACTTATCCATTTCCTATGTTGTCGTATTCTATAGGTTAAAAACCATTTTTTTAGTTTTACCATATTAAATAGGTTGTTATAATCTTTCATATGCATGTTTTAGCTTCAGAAAGGCTAAAAATGCATTATTACTTAAAAACACTATTTTGAAGCAAACGACCCATTTTTCTCACATTATGCGAATTTCGTGTTCATAGACACTATTTAACTTAATTATGGATTTTTAACATTCTTTTCATGTTTACAAACTCACTCTAAGTTCATAATGGAATTTCATGTCCATTTATGCCTTTATTCTCCTTATGTCACAATTATGGCATAATGTGCCTTTTAAAACTCGTTTTTAGCTTCTTCAATTTTTAGGACCTTGTTTAGGTCCATATAATCATTTTCTGATGTCATTATGTATGTTCACACATAAATTTATGTTACATTACATGCTAACATCAAAATATCCTATTTTAGGAGACATTCAAATCTTAGACTCTATAATTAGGGCATTTGGCCACTCAATACATTACTTAAGGATTCCCCGAGACCCATCTACACTTTTGCTTTGCCTTTATTTTAGGTTAGTTCATAATTTCATAACATAACCAAATAGAAAATTCAAAAAATCTATAATAAATCAATTGAAGGTTTAAAAATTAATCTAAGGCTATACACCGACTCTTGGGCACTTATAGTGTCTAGGAAAAATAACGAAAGTTATAAAAACTTACTTGAAAAAATTCATGGGTACTATTCACTAGGAATGAATTCTGACTTTTCCGGGCCTTATTTCTCAAAATTTCTGCTTTCTATGTGTTATTCATGGCATGGAGGCTTTAAACTTTTATTTTGGTGAGCTAGTTTGGCTCTAGAAGGGAAGAATGAAAAAAATAAAGGAAGAGGAATGGTAAAGGGTGTTGGCTAGTTACTTGAGGAAGAAAAGGTAATACTGCAAAATGGCATTTTTATAATTTTTTCTCCTATTTATACCCCTTTGAAAAATTATTTAATTTGGCATTTTCCTCCAATTTTTCCTCACTTTCTAAGCTCGTAAAATTGTCATTTTTGTGCCAAAAATTCACTTTTGTTATTTCCTACTTGTCCTACAAATTTAGGCTCAAAACTCAATAAATTGAATTTATTACGGTATTTTTAAGTCGCCCGATTTCTAGAAAATTTACTTCTCAATGTAAAAAATTTTGATTTTTGTGCCATTGCCATCATTGGAATTTTTAAGTATCAAGTCATAATATTTTCATAATTTTCTAAGCAACTTTTAAATTGTTTTACAGTTTAGATTTGCCTTGGGCACTATTCCTAAGACACTATCGTAAAATCTTTCTTATCATTTTTAACTACTCTAACAACCTGCAATTGACTTCAAACTTTACCAAAAATTATTTTACAAATAATATTTTCCCTTGGTGACTTCAGTGCATCACAAAGTCTCAAAAATCAATATTTATCCTAGAAAAGTACTATTTATAATACCGAGATTTACGAGGCATTACACTAACTATACCTTTTCCTCTTCTATTGCTATCTCATGGGAAGGATCTTATCTGTATCACATTAACATGGAAACTTGAAAAACATTATGAATTTGATGTAACTCTAGTGGCAATGCCAATTGATATGCCACTTGTCCCACATGTTTTATTATCTCGTATGGACAAATGAATCTTAGACTCAACTTGCCCTTCTTGCCAAACCTCAATACCTTTCTCCCAGGCAACACTTTAAGAAAAACCTTATCTCCTACTTCAATTCAATTGATTTTCTTTTCAAATTTGCATATGATTTCTACCTATCTGAAGATACTTTCAATTGATCTCTGATAATCTTGACTTTTTCTTCTGCATCCTTTATTGAATTCGGTCCCATTAGCTTATTTTTCACTCACTTCACTCCATCACAATGGAGTTCTACATTTTCTTCCATATAAATCTTCATACGGTGCCATTCCTAAACATCTCTTAAATTCTATTATTGTATGCAAATTCTACAAATGATAGGTAATGATCCCAATTACCTTTGAAATCAATAGCACAACTCTTTAATATATCTTTAAGCACCTGAATAATCCATTTTGATTGGCCATCTGCTTGTGGATGAAAAGTAATACTAAATGTAAGACTAGTACCCAAAGCATTATGCAACTCTTTCCAAAATATTGATGTGAATCTTACGTCTCTATCTGATATGATAGATACTGGTACTCCAGGTAAACTTACAATCTCATCCTTTTATAGTTGACCAAGTTTCTCTATTGAATTATCCATTTTTAATGGAATGAAGTGTGTTATCTTTGTCAATCTACCCAAAATTACTCATACCACATCACATTTACTCTTGGTCATAGGTAATATAACCATAAAATCCATTGTAACTCCTTTTTATTTTAACTTTAGTATTGCTATAAGTTGAAGCAATCAAGAAGGAACTTGGTATTTTACTTTCACTTGTTGATAGGTAAGGCATCTAGCCATATACTTAGCTACATCTTTCTTCATTCTAGGCTACCAATAATATGCCTTCAAATCAAGATACATTTTTATGCTCTCGGGATGCATAGCATAAAGAGAATTGTGAGCTTCATACAATATTTATTGCATAATGTCCTCTATATTCGGCACACATAGCCTATCATGGTAATACAAATATCCATCTGCTTTAATCTCATGCTCAGTAAGCTTCCCGTCTTTAATCAAACTTATTATCTATATGAGTTAGTTATCATCCTTCTGACCCCCTTTCACCTATTGAATGAAGCTAGGTTTTACCTGCAACTCTACTTACAAAGCTTCACCTTCCTGACTCTAGAATTGGACATTCATTACTTTCAAAACACAGAAATCTCCCACTTAATGCATTAGCTACTACATTTTCCTTACCTGGATGGTAATCAATAATATAGTCATAGTTGTTAATCAATTCCTTTTGCATAGGAAGATATTTCAAACTCTTATGATCTATATATATGTAACATTTCTCACCATAAAGATAATGCCTCCATATTTTCAAGGCAAAAAAAATGGCAGCTAACTCCAGATCATGAGTTGGATAATTCTTTTCATGATGCTTCAACTGCCTAGATTCATATGCCACTATGTTGCCATCTTATATTAACACTCATTCGAGCTTATTATGAGAAGCATTAATAAAAAAACAAAATCCTTTCCTAGCTTTGGTAGTGTAAGGTTAGGGGCTTCTATTAACATGGTCTTCAATTGATCAAAGCTCTCTTGGCATTTGTAATCGCACTCAAATCTCACATCCTTCCTTAAACAATCGTGTCATAGGAGCTGCAATAAGTGAAAATCCTTTCACAAACCACCTATAATATCCAACTAATCCTAAGAAATACCCAATCTCTGTCACATTTCTTAGAGGTTTCCATTCCAATATAGCCTTGATCTTTCTTGGATCAACCCTGATTTCTTTAGCTAAAGAAATATTTGTTAAAAATGCTACTTCATCCAACCAAAATTCACAGTTACTCAATTTGGCATAAAGTTGCTTCTCTCTCTATAATGCCCGAACAGTTAAAGTCTTGTGAACAGTATCAGACAGACCCGGATAATATTCCCTGTGGTACGGGTCGTCATTCTGAGTCCGATGACTGCCATATTAGTCATAAAACTTTTGATAGTCCAATGACTGGCATATTAGAAATTTTTGTAGAACCAATAATTATTATTAGGTAAAAAACTAATGTTTTCGGAGATAAAAAGATTTTGGACCAGGATAGCCCCGAGACCGGGAATGTATCCTGATGGTATCAAAAATTTCATACCCTGAACCTCAAAAATTTCACTGTGTGTGATGGTGGAAGAATTGGAATTTTTTGAGGTCAATTGGTATTTTTATGAATATTTTATTATGGCCGCGAATAGTGTCAAAAAATTAATAGTAGAATTTTAAGTTGAAATTTCTCATGCACCTTAGTCTCATTAAATTAGGAATTTTAAAATTAAAATGAAAATTTTTTGAGTAATAAAGAATATTTTACGAATTTTCTAAGTTTAAACTCTATTTGTGATGAATAGTGACTTTTTGCTCCCGAAAGAATTTTGAGCTGAAATTTTTTGTGGGCTTTATTATTAGTAATTGAGGATTTTTACAATTGAAATGGGAATATTTGGACTTATAGAAAACACTTTTTGAAAATTTCAAGCAAAAGTGACCTATTATGGATATAAGAGAATTAGGCCTTAATTGGGCCAAATTAGTGGGCCCAGCCTAGCCCATGGGGGCTATTTTAAATCTGGTTACACCCTATGGGAGGAGAGGACTTCGTCTTCTTCCTTAATGCTCCATGGCCAATGGTATAGCAAGAGAAAGAAACCATTTTTTTTCAATTTTCTCTCTCTAAATTATACCATAATTCCTTCCAAAATTTATCAAAAATAAACCTACATCATCCAAAAGCTTGATTTTCACCAATAATTTCATCAAAAGGGGACTAAATAGCAAAATTCACTACTTGAGTGAATAGTAACTCAAGTAAGTAAAAGTGCCCAATTTTCAATTTTTATTTTTAGTATAGTTAAATTAGACTATTTTAAGAATAGCTATGGTGTTAGAAATTCAATTTGAGGCATAGGTGATTTTCTAGGAATTATTCTAAGTAAAATTGCTTATGTTGGGTGAAGACAATTCAAGAGTGAGGGAGGCCACAATTCCTAGCTCAAGTGGTATGGACAAGGATGGAAAAGAACGCTAGGTATGTGGAATAGCATAATTTTATTATGCATTACATGTTTGTGTAAATTTAGTTTAAATTCTTGTATGGAAATGGGGTATTTTGCATGTAGGCATGTTGGTTGTGTGTAATGTGAGTATAAGCATGTAATTTATGTTAAATTAATGTGAATTGTGTAACAAATTAATAAGAAATAATTTATGTATGTGTATGCACATTTGTGCCTAAATGGGGACCTAATTAGTGCATAAAATGTGTGTTGAATGAAATGCTCATGTAAGATGTGGAAATGGTACATAGAGAGTGCCTAAAGCATAAGAAAATAGATAAAAAAAATTTTAGCATAATGTGCCCAAAGTTTGGACCTAGTTAGACTCAAAAACTTAAGTAAGTTAAAACATATTATATTGAAGGCATAAAGTGAGAATAATGCATTGAAATAGCATTAGAAATGAGGTTTAAATGAGAGGAGAAATAGAAGGCATAAAGTGAGAAAAATGACAAAATGAACAGTGTCAGTTGCAGAAACTGACCAAATGAATAGTGATTTTGCGATAGTAGCAAAATCATAATTTCATGTGAGGATTAGACCTATAATGGAATGTTAAAGATAAAATAATACTGAATGTGATGTAAATTAGG
>CANXYI010533891.1:0-11429 GCA_948208565.1 Hura crepitans | reverse complement strand
TTTGCTTATTTATGTGATCTTTCTCCTGATGGTAGTGTGCATACAAATGATTATTACATGAGCATTTTTTACATTAATTGCATTAAAACTAATCCATTTAATCTTGGCACAAATGAATAACCTAGAAATATATTAATTGCCTATGTTACTACTGTCAAGGAAAGAAAAAAATTTGAGAGACTATTAAAGAAATATGAAAGAATTTTTGCCTAGAATTACGATGATATATTGGGTATTGATCGAGAAATTACAGAGTATGCTAACCCAACATATGACCACACTATCCCAGTCTAGCAAAAACTCAGGAGAATAAGACCTGAATAGATAGAAAATGTAAAAAAAGAGGTGGTCAAGTTATTTAAAATGAAATTCATTGAAGAAATCATTTTCCCTACTTGGGTTGCCAACATAATCCTAGTACCTAAGAAAGATGGAAAGGTCAGAATGTGTATAGATTACTGGGACCTAAACAAGGCATGTCCAAAGGATGATTTTCCCTTACTCCATATAGACGTATTAGTAGACAATGTACCAATGGTAGCAATGTACTCATTTGTTGATGGATTTTTAGGATATAATTATATTTTAATAAAGGTAATAGATAAATGAAAAACTACCTTTATAACATAATGAGGCACGCATTATTATAAGGTAATGCCTTTTAGGCTAAAGAATGTAAGAGCTACCTACCAATAGATGGCCACTAAGTTGTTCCATGACATGATGCACAAAGAAGTTTGAAGTCTATGTAGATGATATGATGGTAAAATCTACTGAAAGGGAAGAACACTTCAAAGCATTGGAAAATTTTTTCTAAATGTTTGACCAATTCAATATAAGCTCAATCTTAAGAAGTGTGTCTTTAGAGTCACGTGAAAGCCATTTTGGATATGCCTACCCCATAGTCAGAATAAAACGTTAGGGGGTTCCTAGGTAAAATACAATACATCAGTCGATCATATCTAAGCTCACTTCAATTTGTGAGCCCATATTTAATTTATTATGTAAAGGGCAGCTAAAAGAGTGGAATAAAGATTGTGCAAAGGCCTTCGAATCTATCAAATGATACTTAACCAAACCTCCTATCTAAAAATCCCAAAACTTGGAAATCCTCTGATCCTATATCTAGTAGTGGAAAAATCTTCGGTAGGAGCTTTGATTGCACAAGCAGATAAAGCAGGATTAGAAAATATGGTTTATTACTTAAGCAAAAAAATTGCTCCCCTATGAACAAAAATATACAGAAGTGGAAAAGATCTACTTGGGACTAATTTGGGTCTCTAAGAAGTTGTGTCATTACTTTTAATCTTATAAGATCAAAATAGTAGCAAAGCACGACCCCTTTAGATTCCTACAAACTGCACCCTCATTAGTAGGAAAAATAGGTCACTGGATCTTACTCCTCTAAGAGTTTAATATTTCCTATGTCACCAAGAAGATAATTAAGGGTCGAGTTGTAGTTGAATTCTTGGCACAACACCCAAATAGAGGGGAACAAGAGGAGTATGAATTTCCATATGAACACTTAAGGGTAATATCTCAAGAAGGATGGAAGATGTTCTTTGATGGGGCAGTCAATCAAAAAAGGGCAGGCACTGGAGCTTTAGTCATCAACCTAAAAGGTGACCAGATGTTCCTAGCCAAAAAATTGAAGTTTCTAAACACTAATAATGTTACTGAATACGAAGTATATGTGTACAGTTTTAAAACTCTATATTAGCTAAGGGCAAAGATAGTTGATGTGTATGGGTATTTAATGCTAGTCATTTAACAAGTTAAAGGCAATTGGGAAATAAAGGAAGAAAACCTAGGCAAGTATGTCAAGATACTTACAGACCTTACTAAAGTGTTTAATCACTGCACCTTTCATTATGTCCCTAAGGAGCAAAACTAAGTAACCGATGCCTTAGCCACCCTAATGTCTGTGTCTAACCTTACTAAAAGAGATTGACGTAGACCAACATATTTTAGTAAGCTAAGATTCCCTACCTACACAGGTATAGTCAGCATTACAACTGAACAACCAAGCCCTAGCATACCATAATACCATGACATTCAAACTTATTTGGAAACTAAACAATATCCAGAGCATGTAACTGAGAAAGATAGAAGGGTCCTTTAAAAGCTTTCTACCTAATTTGTCTTGTTTCAAGGAATGTTGTATAAAAGGCAAGTAGATAGAATTTAGCTTGGGTGCATAGACAAATTGAAGGCATAGAAAGTGCTCGAAGAAATGCACGAAAGGGCTTCTGGCCATGACATGAATGGAAAAAACCTTTCCAAAAAGATAATGAGGTTAGGCTATTACTGGCTAATAATGGAAAGTGATTGTTGTGACTTTATCAAAAGATGTCATAATTGCTTGATCTATGGAAACCTGAGTCATTTTCCACCTAATAACCTGACCAGTTTATCATCTCTATGGCCATTTTCCAAATGGGGTATTGAAATAATTAGGGAAATAAGGCCATCAACTACCAAAGGGCATAGGTTTATAGTAGTAGCAATCGACTATTTCATGAAATGTGTTAAAGCCAAATCTTTCAATAAATTAGGGACAAAACAAATGGTGAAATTTATTAAAAGAAATATCATTTCTTGATATGGATTGCCACAACAGGTCATCTCAGATAATGGGGTGTAATTCTAAGGTGAGACAAGGTAGCTTTTGCAAAAATGTAAAATCCAACATCACAAGTCTTCTCTATATTGACCTCAAGCTAATGGTATGGTAAAGGCAGCTAATAAAAATGTCAAGAAAATTTTGCAAAAAATGATTGTGACTTATAAAGAATGGGTGGATATGTTGCCTTTTGCATTATGGGTATATAGAATGACTGTTAGAACATTTACTCAACCCACACCCTATTCACTAGTGTATGGGATGGAACAGTACTGCCAATCAAAATTGAAGCCCCCATTGCTCAAGTTTATGTTGGAAATAAGCATACTAGAGGTTGAATGGGCTAGAAGTAGATACAAACAATTGGCATTGACCGATCAAACGCAATTGAAGGCTCTTTATCATATGCAATTATATCAAAAGAGAATTGCTAGGGATTACAACAAGAAAGTCAAGCCTAAATCTATACAAAAAGGGGACCTAGTATTAAAACAAACCAGGCCATTGTTGACAGATCCTAGGGGAAAGTTTAAGCCTAATTAGGAAGGTCCATATTTGGTTAAGAAATTACTCAAGCATGAAGGCATCAAGATCTTGGATTTAGAGGGCAACAAGTTCTTAAAACCTATCAACATAGACAAATTAAAGAAATACTTATGTTAAAAAAATGTTTGCTAAGTTAAAAATCCGAACAAGGTAGCTTAGTAAAAAATTTGGACACCCCGATAAGGTGAAAACCTAATAGGCACCTCATGCAAAAGTTAGGGGATCATCAGAGAAAATGTCAAATCAAGAAAACCTGTCTAAGGCTGATTGGTAATTATGGCATTATTTAATTGGAAATTAATATATTTGCCAAGATAAAGTAGTTTAGTTCTAAATGCAGTTAATAGCATGAATACTTTAGTCATGATCATTGATATGCAAATTTCCATTAAGATTGAGAAATGTCATACAAGTAATCAAATTCTACATGCATCGTCTCTTTTTAAAGTTAAAAGTATTATCTTCGCCTTTTCTTTTCAACATTAATGTTCTATTGTCTTTAGCTATACTCCAAATCCATTCTTTGTAATAGTCATCAACATTAATGGTGCCAGTTGTATGATCAGGTACATTTCGTAGGATGGCACATTGTTTCCATAACTCAAGAAAGGAAGAAAAGAAGTGGCATGTCAGAAGTCCACCTTGAAATCCCAAAGACTTAGAAGGGATCATTTATAGCAAGCCAAATTATTACTGAACTCAAGAAGGAATATAAAAGGTAGCTTGCCTTAACCCAATCAAAGGAACATAGCCAGCATGGTAGGAGAGAGAAAAGTGAGTGATCTTTCACCAAAGACATCTCTATCATATTATGACAACAATACCAAGACATATAATCCACTGTTCACATGAATCACACATCGTTACGAGCCTTCTCTTATAATGATGGTTCAGGGAATATTTCACCCAAAGCCTTTCAGTACGAGGAATAAGTAACCCCAATTTCTCATGTAGCTTAATTTGTAAAAAAAGGCTATTAGGCTAGAAAATCCATAAATGACCACCTAAGCAAAAATTAAGCAAGCCCACTAGTGCGAAAACCTTCACAAGCATACTAGGCAAAAATTAGGGTTAAAAGAAAATAAAAGTTAGAGGGAAAACCTATAATGGGCTCTCTAAGCATACCTATAAGAGGAATGGACTCCTAATGACAAAATCAATATCCCTTTTCTTCAAAGCATCTAATCCTTGAATGGTTTCAGCTAGGAAAACACCAAAAGGGTTACAGCCATAACATATTTTAGTTAAAAGTTGAAGAGTCTTAAAATCACAAAACTTATCTTTAAAAGTAATCACAAGCCAATTGCCAAGGATACACAGCAATATGCACTTTGCCCTTTTCATTGAATTAATGGGAAAATCACAAGCATGGTCTAAAATTGCTTGCAAAGAAATTGGGCCAACACTCGATGCCACCTTTTAAGCCATAACAGGAGGAAGGCCCAAAGTAAGGACAATATCCATGGGATAATGGTCCTCAAAAGAAAGTAAGGGTAAGGGACCATCTATAGTGATTTTGTAGTCTAAAATAGTAGCAAACTCTTTTAAAGTTAAGGCAATCTTTTGGTGATTGAAGACGAACATGTGAAAAATGGGGTCCTGATATTGCACAATTGCATTCATAAAATTGTGATCAATATGCACTTTCCTTAAAAATCTGAGGGAAGAAAAACAAGCAAGGGTAGGAGAAGTCGAAGAGGCCTTTGGTTCTAAAATCTTAGACAAATCCTTGCTGGAGGAAGACATAATGGGAGTATGATATGAGAGATGAAGAATGGGATATTTATAAGCCAAAACCCCACCATTCCTTCTTTAATAAGGATTGGGAATCCAAAACATGCGAGGAGGTCTGCACGAACCTTGTAATAAATGAAGACGACATCATAGTTTGCACGGACCAATATAACATGTCCACGACAATATCAGCCTCTTGTCCAAGATCCTGTATGGTCAATGTTTGTACAGAGTAATACATCCTAGGTCCGCATGGACTAACACATTTTAAGTCCATACAAACCTATACTCAGTGGAAAGGGTGGATTGTAATAAGTGCTAAAAAACAATTTATGTATTATTTCATAAATAAGTATACTTGAGAACAAATATACTTCAAAATAAAGTTGAAATTGTATATACACAAAATCTAAAGTCTAAAGTTCTATATATAAAAAGAAAAAAGAATAGTGACATCTATCTTATTCTTAAGCATCATCATCCTCCTCTATGTCTTCATAATCAGAGGAAATCACTAGCTTCTCTATAACCTTGAAGGCCCTCACTTTCCTTCAAGCCTCACATAGGGCAACAACCCTCCTTGATAGTTCACTCTATAAAAGAGTGAAGGATCAATGCATGACATACGTAACATATATAATTGCATGTAATTAACCATGATAGGAAAATTTCTCATAGTGAGGACTCAGGTTTCATCAATCATGGCTCTTTCGAAGGCCTCCACCACATGAATCATCCTCTCTATAGGATCTCTCTTCACCTGATCAAAAATAAAACACAGGTGACGCTTCAAATTCTAATAGTGCAAACAACTAGCAAAAGATCATACCAAGGTAGTATTTTTTGGCTTGAAAGGAACTAGCCAGTTCTCCTCTATACAAATATAGGTGGAAGATAGCTCCTTATTAATGCCATAATGCATGTAGCTTAGCTCAAGGATATCAATCAAAGTACCAATAACCTATCAAGTAATAAGGTCTAACCAGCAGATAAACTAGGAACTCCGTTGCATACAGGAGGTGGTAAGAACTGAGAACTAGGGGAATTGGGGGTCGTTCTTGGTTATTTCTGCGATGAAGAAAGGCCAGCCTTAAGAGTAGCAGTAGGCTACAACATAATACAGAGTTAGTAGATATTTTTAAAAATGAATTGAGAGTTGACCAAATAACCTGAGAAGGAGAAGGTCCAGATGTATAAGGAACTCATGAGAGCAAATGAGTGGAGACCCAAGAAGGGTAGTTCTCTTCAGCATCCTCTATTAGTGTTTCCCTTGGGATCCCTACTAACATGCTCTGCACAAATTCTAAGTCATCAATATACCTCCGGAACAACATCAAGTTAGGAGGATTCTGAGGGATATGGCATACGTCAGGCCCTATATGCCAATTTATGATTCTCTTTCCCGAGAACCAAGAGTAAACCTCTAGAGTGGTCAGCAAGATATGGTAGGAGGACAATTTTCTAATAGAGCACAGAAAATTCGACAATTCCTCAATCAGAAAAATCCATAAAGCCAAGTTAACCTATAAAGATAAGTATTATTTATAGTTGCTTAAATTACTAATGACAGATTTTTCATGTGTAAGAGATACTCACATCAGTCCAAGCCCGAGAACTAAGATAGTGACAATGCTGCATTGACGAAGCTGCATTTTAAGGGCTTAAAGATGGCCAAACCCACTAATCTATTACTGGATACTGATGAGGCATATCTAGTTCACAAGGTTGAGCTAACAAATAAAGCTTATATGCCCATACCTGTAACAAGAAGAAAAGCATAGAGTTAAAGTCATAGAAAGTCTACATGTAAAAAGAAAAGGATCAGAACAAGTCATTTACCAGTACACCTAATATGAAGTCTTAAACAGATTGATGACTCTTTTTGGTGTGACCAACCATGTCTAAGCTCCAAAATACCCATCTAAAAGATGAATAGCACCAATTCCAAGAACTGATTTTGTCAACTTGCTCTAAGATAGGGAGAAAGCTCTAGCTTATAGTACCATTGGCATTAGCAAAAAGTGTGGTACCCAGTAAATAAAGAATGAAGTAGCGAGTGTATTGATCGACCTTCAGTTAACTAGAAAGGGCTTCATCTACCCATTTCTCATGCAAATCAGTACATCAAATGCTCTCGGTGTGATCCTGAGGAGTAAAGGCTAGTAATTCCCTCACTTCTTACAATCAGAACGATGGATAGCGATAATAGGTTTCAAATGCAATGGCACATCCAGTACATGGAACCCCAGTAATAAAGGCCTAATCAAAGTGCATTATAGTCATCTCTCTAAAGGCTAGGTGAAAGGTATGCATGGTATCCATCTATCTATCCAGCAGTGCCCTCAAAGCTTGCAAATCATGATAGAAGTCTCTAACAACTAGATAGTTTACGAACGTCTAGAATCTAGTAGTTCTAACACTATTTTTCACTAGCACAGATATGGTAGAATACCATTGCTAAAGTCCAAAAAGAGTACCCTCACATTTGAGACATGTCTACAAAAAGAGGCAAGGACATAAGTGTCCGCATGGACTAATATATTGAAAATAGGTCCACACAGACAATAAATGGAAAAACTACAATAGGTCCGTATGGACTACGAATGCAATCATAACATAGTTTGTATAGACAAAAGTTTATAGAGACATAGGTCCACATGAACTACATTCACAAGCAGACATAAGTCCATATGAACATATAACAGTTACCAACAAGTTTGCATAGACTTCTTCGACTATCACATATAGAACAATCCTATATCATATCCTAATGATGCTAGAATGAACAATTGTAGGTGAGGTCCACACGTACCAAGTATGCCCTAACAGAATAGATCCACATGAACCTTAAAACTAGAGGCAGTTCACATCACAAAAAAATGAAGGAAAATCCAATCAAAACCCCAATGAGGCATACAAAGGAAAGAAAACACACCTAGGCATAAACCTCTGAGCATGAATGATGCGTCAAATCTACCAAAATCAGAGTCCAACCACCAAATGCAACTCCGTTCATCAAAGCTACACGTTAAGGTCAGTTGATAGCCACAGAAGGCATAAAACTAATTGGAATTGGCATCGAGGCATCCTCCAATGGAAGAGGAGGGGAAGAATGGGTCTCTAGGCTCGTCAAAATAAGGAAAACCATCAAAGTTCCCTCACTCTCATCAAAGGACAACGAGTGAGAGCCATTAGTAGCATGAGAAGCCATTAGGAAGGGTTTGTCGATGAAAGAGAAAGAAGGAGAAGAAAAATGAAAAGATTGCAAATGAGAAAAGAAGAGGAAAAATGAGCAGGTATCACTCTATTGTGACTAGTCCATACAGACTTGTGAACTTTAAGTCCGCACGGACTTTATTTAAACATGGTCCATATGAACTTACGCTAACTTTGTTTACATAGACCTATAACCGCATGGCTCTTAGAGACTTCACAAGACATCTCTCAAAGGCTAAACAAACACTATGACATTTTCAATATCAAATTGATGTTTTATTCCTTCTTGCAGGATTGACTTAGCGTACAATCTAGCATTCTCAAGATTGACTTAGTGTCTAATCCAACACTCTCAAGATTAATTCAGTGTCTAATCCAACAGTCTCAAGATCAATTCAGTGTCCAATTCAACATTTTTAGGATTAACCTAGAGTTCAATCCTCAAACTCATATTCAGCCTCATAAGCTAATCCATTGTTTCAGATTCAACCTCAAAAAGCTAATTCACTACTTTAGGTTCAACCTCATAAGCCAATTCACTAATTTGAGTTTAGCCTCATAAGCTAATCCACTACTTTGAGTTCAACCTCATAAGCCAATCCACTGCTTTAGGTTTAGCCTTATAAGCCAATCCACTGCTTCAGGTTTAGCCTCATAAGCCAATCCACTGCTTTGGGTTCAATCCTATAAGCTAATCCACTACTTTGGGTTCAATCTCATAAGCCAATCCATTGCTTTAGTTTTAGTCTCATAAACTAATCTACTACATCAGGTTTAACCTCATAAGCCAATCCACTACTTTTAGTTTAGCCTTATAAGCCAATCCACTACATCGAGTTCAGCCTCAGAAGCTAATATAAAATCCATACTAAAGCTTAGTTAATAATGGTCTAATTAAAAGAAGCAAGCATTCGTATTTGGTATAGCTTCATGGCAGATAAGCATTCTTGACTTGTGTACTTTGATATGCACTATTGTTACATAGCACACACCAAAGTAAGGGCAACTGTAAACACCTCACTTCCAACCAATGATGATAGCTAGAGATAGGCTCTCAAGCAATGGCATAAGTCTTTAAGAAAAAGGTCCACATGGACCTATTAGACAATGTTTGCATGGACCAAATACAAAAATTGGCCCAAAATTTAGCCCACAAAGCCCTTGGATTGGCATACTTAAACTTAGTTTGCACAAACTAATACGAACAAGTCCGCACCAACTTGTCAATAGAAAAAGCCTTTCAGAAGTAGAACTCTTCCTATTTAGATTAGGATTCAAAATCCCATTAGGATTTTAAACTCTTCCTGAATGAGAAAAACCTTAAACCTAAGCCTATAAATATCTCTCTTGAACCAAGGGAAAAGGAAGCTAAAAAACCTATTCTCCTAGCACGTACATCACATTCTAGCATCCAGAATAAAATCTTAAACAAAAAAGATACACTCACTTGACCTTTTAGCTTCACAAAAAGTATTTCTTCTTAAGTTTTCACAATCTCATGCCATTGCTTGAAAAGTAGATTCATTCAAGTAATATTTGAGGTCCTTTTCATCTTTTATATTGCTTTTATAAGCTTATGATCTCCAAAGATTGATTGTAAGTGAGGTAATTCCTTGTTATTCCTATTTTAAAATCATAAGGAGTAGGTCATCATCATGAGATGTTTTCATAGTGTATTATTCATCATTATCATTCTATGTTCATTCTATTATGTTAACTTGTGTTAAACGGACTTTATTTGTGAGCATAATAAGGTTCACACGAACCTATAGTTCTTATATGAATATGATGATTTGGTTCGCACAAACTTATATTTAATAAGCATGACCTAGTATTTTGGATGTTCCATTGTAAGCTATTTGATCTTGTTTGCCTCTCTATTACGCTAACATAATTATATCATGCATGAAAATACACACTAGCATTTAGAGAAATGTCATGTGATTTTCATAGACTCCTTGCATTAAGGGTTGTAGTCCATATAGACTTATGGGTGATCACTTGTATTATTTTTATTTAGTCTTACCTCATTTATATAAATAATTGTTCTTGATTCACAAGCTTTAAATGTGTTTATGTCTTTATGCTTTTTTATATGTTTCCTCATGTGCTCTTGGTTTAATGTTGTTTACTTTTGAATTGCAATCTATTTTGCTCACTAAACTGAGGAGTATGGATAGATGTAACTTTTCCTCGAGGATAGTCCACACGGACTAAAGCTAAAACATCATGAGGTCTGCACGAATTAAGCGACATAGAAGTGGGACTAATGCCTTATTTATTTCTTTTGGTTATGTACTTATTATGTCTTTTGGTTTATGTTGGGTTGTAATAGTTAGTTAGTTAACTTGTTTTACATGCCAATTATTCAACTTTCAGACTAAATGATTTTTCTACCTAATTAATTGGCATTTTTCTTAAATGAAACCACTTTGACTTTTCTTTAATCCAAAGTCACATAAGCAATGTATTTTAATAAAGGCCAATCTCCTAGAAATGGGAGTTGTGCAATTACTACCAATTCCTATGGAATTACAGGTAATTGTCAAGTCATATTGCAACTAATCAATAGCCTGATATTTGGACATACAATTTATATAATTATGTTATTGTACCTTATATTTTCTGCAATTTACTTTTCTTACATGCAAAGGTGACATGGATGTTAAAATATACCATTTTGCTTGCTTGATTGATATAGGATTGATAAACATTACAATATACATGGACAACATATTATAAAGGCATAAATAAGATCTAAAATTACAAACCTTTCTAGTATAGAAGGTCAGAGGTCCTGGTGTAAAGGCCAGGTGGTGACTCCACTAACCACTCTCATCCTTAGTAAAAATATCATATTCTCTACACTAATCCCCTAACATCATCATCATCATCATCATCATGTCTTAGTGACATCAATCACATCATAATCATAATATCAATCACAGTCTTAATAATATCATATGTCAAGTTCACATCACACACTTGTTATGTACTATTGATGTCTATTTAATTAATTTATATGACCAGTGCAGCTACTTAAGTTATACATACATGTAATTAAGCTGGAATTGTATCCTTCTATGTATATATGAGTGCCAATTACTCTTACACTAAAGGATAAATAATATATACCTAAAACTTGAAGGTGTCTACACTGCACCACTACTTTGAGGCTGAACTATAGTTGTTTATCTATAACCTACACATCAAAAACATGATGCACTAAGAATAAAGCTTAGTGGTGTATTCGATAAAATATTGTGACATCTCTTATTAGATTCTCGAAGAAACCCAATAAGTGGTGCAC
>CANXYI010533754.1:0-13848 GCA_948208565.1 Hura crepitans | reverse complement strand
TATATATATATATATATATATATATATATATATAATAGGACATGGGAATACTAGCATTAAACAAGTTTGATTTTACATTGTTAAGGGTATAAATAATTCACTTAAGAGAATGATGGAATTGAAATGATAGGAACCATGTCTTATATAAAGTAATAAGGTGATTTAGGCATGAGGGTAAAATAACACAATATGTTAAGTATGGAAGATTTATAATATGGGTGTTACTGTATTTGTATATATGTATGTGACATGTACATGTTATGGAAATTTTGTTAAATGATAGTTATGGACATTTATGTAAATTAGGTTAGCATATAGTGTGAAATTATTGAGGTTCAAAAAGTCTCATAATCCTATGAAAAATTCAAAATGGCAAGGAAAATTAATTAAAAAGCTAAAGATTTTGTGTACCTTTACATGAATTAGAATTGGAATTTTTCTAACCATTCGAAAATATAAATAAGTTTGGCTTCAGGCCTATAATAGTATGAAATAGTGATTAGTAAATGAATGAAAGTGAAAGAAAGTTAGATGATCCATTAGTTAGTCAACCACTGGATAGGTTAACCGATTAACTTGGGATAGAGCAGCTACTAGGTAGTCGGTCCTTTTAGGGGCCATTGCCCTATGTTATTTGTGGCGGGTGTAGCTGCCAAGATTGTATGATGTAACCTGCATGATTATTGATGTATTTGTGGATATTGGGAGTGGTCTACGGATGGGTCCCAACTATCTACCTTTATGGTACTGATTGCTATGATTTACAGATATTAGGAGTGGTCTATGGATAGGTCCCTACTAACTATTAATCCAATATTAGGAGTGGTCTACGGACGGGTCCCTACTATCGGGCAAGGTAGGTGTAGCTACCTAAGCCCTAAAAGTGGGCCACTACACAGGATGCACTCCGTTGTCTAGTGTATTAAAGTGTAATCTACCTAGTTGGGCCTAATCTTAAACTTAAATATTATTATTTTTGAATGATTAATTAGTTGAATGAATATGATATTCCCAATTAAATTAAAAAAATATATGCATGAACTACAATGATTAATTGACTACGGTGACTACACCGACATATATGTGAGTGTCTAGGAAATACATTATGAAAAGAATATACAATGTGCATAACTTTACTAGAGGTCGTGTTTTCATTAATCTTAATATAAGGATTCAACAGCTATCTGAACCACATGATAAAATTAGTGCAGTGACATGGAGGTAATTAAAGTGCTAAAAGATTATAATAATATATAATTACATGCAAAGGAAATTAAAATATTATTTGACCTTAATATGTAGGAACTCATAATATGTATGCATTGAACATCATGTGTTTAATAGGTGAGACATACTTTTAGTTAATTAAATTCACCACTAATTTTTATACTCAGCGTACTAATGTTTTGGTGTGTAAGTAAGCAAGAACAGTAGGACAGCCTTGGGACAGATGTAGTGTAGTAGTAGAACAAGCAAGGGAGAAAATCTTATTTGATTTACTTAGTGTAACGACACTCTTATAATAGATGTAGGTTATGTGTCCAGCATGCTTAGTAGTTACTATGGTTTTATAATTTATTTAAATTTTAAATTTGTATGAACAGCTTTGGCATAAATGAATAAATACTTGTGCGACTTGTTACTTAAGTTTTATATTGAGATTGAATTTAGGGCTTAAAACCCATGGGATGTTGGTATATGAAGGATAAACAAGATGGGAGGCAAGATTGGAAGTACACCGACTATCGGGTTTCTTCAAGGATTTGATAGGGGTATTACACTAGCATATTTTCACATGTTTGAATAGCAAGTTCAGCTACTTCTCAATCAATTCCTAGCATATCATCATAGGTCTAGGTGAGTTGCCTTTCATATTTTTAAAGCAATCTCTCAAATTTTTTTCTTTCTTTAGTAATAAAATTATTGGCAATTAATATATTTTTAGATTGCTCATTTATGCCAAATTAAATGGGTTAGTTTTTATGCTATATGCTCATGTAATGATCATTAAATTGAATATTATCATTAGTTAAAACATCACACAAATAAGCAAATTCACTTTTCACTTTATTACTAAAAAGATTATTAACATAAAAAAGATAAAATAAATAGAGTTTGTCATAAAAACAATTAGACTTTTTCTTGGTAATTTCCATATCTAGTTGAAAGCTAAGCCCTTTTGTTTCTTTTTACCCTTTCACTTGATTTGGCTCTAAATTTTCTTAGATGTATTTGCCCAAACCTACCCTTAGAAGGAAGTTTATTTTTTTCATGATTCGAGAAACTCTAGGATCTATGTAATCCTTAAATATTCTAGCTACATGAAATCTATTAAATTGCTAATTGGCTATGGCTAAAGCAAAAACTACATGATCAATTTCTGCCTTAATGGTTACAACTTCTCCTTCGAATGGAAACTTTAACATTTGATGGAGTATAGAAAGAACTCTAACAAACTTATGAAACCATGGTTTACCAAGTAAAATTGAGGAGGTTGCTGATATGTAAATAATAGTAAAGTCCACTTTATTAACAATAGCTCCTACTTAGACCTTAGTAGCAAATGATTGTTTAGCTTACCTTCGAGTGTGTTCACGTCCCCTTTTTCCATGACTAATTAACTCAAAATGATAAAAGACTTGATCTAGTTTGTAATCTCAAATCTTAAAAGACAAAAAGGTATTTCAAGAAATCTTAAAATAATTTCTAATGATCAATTAGAAATTGCAAGTTAGGCATTATAAGGTAGGTAAAGTCGCCACCCAACAATGGTTGGGAAATACTTTATAAGGCTAAACTAGATAGTAGTTTGAACCTTTAATCTTATTTATACCTCAAGTTAATATAGAATTAAGATTAAAATAATAATTTTATCCTTTTTGTCTCATGTAATTTAAATTAAATAAACAAATTGGTATATAAAAGATTATGGAATTAAAAGAAACTATAAGAAAGCAAATGAATATATACTTATATTAAATTGGGTTATTGCTTAATTTGGGAACTTTGGTTCCCATAAGGTATTTTTAGAAAGCACATTTTTAGCTCTATATTGACTTTTCTTTAAGAGAAGCAAAATCCATTTTATGGTGAAACACTAATTTAGTTAGGTAGAAATCAATTTGGCTATTTTCCTTTAAGCAAAGAAAGTGATCTTCTTCTTATTACAACATTCATGGAAAATACAAAGAAATAGAAAGAAAATAAAATTACATGGAAATCACTTGAATTACATTCTAACCAAATAATAAAACAACAATGAAATTACCTAAAACACATTCTAATTGAGAAAATAAAAATTAAATCAAAATCACTTATAATACATTCTAACTAGTTATAAAAGGCAACAATGAAGAGAAAAGAAAAGCAAATAAAGGCCTATCAATGCAATAAATGTTTTACTAAATGAAATCATTCGAACGAGTCAAGTAATAACTTAAAAAAATCTCAAATTATTCCAAACACAATATTAATTCACATGTTAGTACAAATGAAATCATGAATAATGAAAACTAAAATCATAAAAAAAATAAATAGTATTATGAATCATGAAATAAATAAACAAATAAACAACCTTTTAAGGGGAATTTAGAATTATTGTGTCTAACAAGTAGGCAAATAATTCAATGCCAAAATAAAAAAAAAGATAGACAAATAAATAACAAGTATAAATTATGATATAATATGAATTATTTTAGCCCATTTAACTTGTAAATGGATGATGAAAGGAATGCACAAAACTAAGCTATTATGATTAATTGCTAGGTGAATAATGTAGAAGAATAAAAAAGGAGAAAAATAATAAATAAATAAAAGATGAAAATTTACAATATAATCAAATCATTCAATCTAACTCGTAGATGGATGATAAAGAAAGGACATAATTAAACCACTATGTATAACTAGTGTACAAATGATTCAATTTCATGATATAAGAATAAATGAACAAAGGAAACAAAACTAAAGACAAAAGGCAATAAATTACCTCATCTAATTGGTATATGGATAATGAGAAAGATGAATAGATTAACACACCTAACTTATTGATGGATAATTCAGATAAAAGAAAGGAAAAGACAAAAGACAGATAACCCATTAAGTATAATTGCCTTTTGGTTTGTTTTTAGTTGACATAAGAATGAAAGTCGATAAAAATTTCATTAAATCTACTTAAAAATATGGAATTTTAGTGTTTTAAAAGTGTTTCTTTGTTTTTGAGTGTAGACTTATGGAGAAAAATGGACCTTAATGATTGATGCAAAGCTATCAATTTATAATCGAGATGTGTGCCGAGAAAATGATCAATTTTTATAAGAGGGAACAATCGTTTTGACCATGAAATAACCATTTGGTGCATGAAAATAATTGTTTGGTACCATAGATAATGCCTATTTAAAATTCAAATAAAATGGTCATTTTATGCTAAGCCAAAATGCTTATTTTTAGTGAGGTGAGATGGATTTTTGGTTGAAACAAAAATGGCCATTTCACTTACATGAAACAACATAATTTTGGCAAAAATGGCAAAACTTGATAAAACCCCTTTTTAACCTTTTTAAAAATTTCTCTTGTTAAAATTTTTTTTATAGGTTTCTTCAAAAATTGACCTATTTAGCCTAAAGAAGAACTATTTTTTAGTTAAACACTAAAATTCCCATTTTTAAGAACTTACCATTTCTTATCATTAAGCAACTCGAACTTAAAAGCTTTAAGACTCGATGTCTATAGGGTGTCATCATATGCTTTAACAATAATGCTAGAAGGCTGTAAATCTTTTTATTATTCCCTAAGCTAAATAAGATTTTGAGAAGGCAAACACATAAAGAGGACCAATCATCCACTATTATGCATTTGGTTTTCTTTCTATTTACCTAAGCCTTAATGAAAAAAATGCCAATTGGTGTCACTCTTCTATGGGAAGATCCTTGTTTGAGAAAGAGATTATCACTTTTTTACTAGTTTTATGACTTTAACAAGTTATTCAAGGGTAATGATAGTAGAAATTGAAAATTGCCCTAAGACCTTAATGACTTTTTGCCGATATGATTGGGATAAATCAATAGATCCCAAATACTGATGTGGGCTTTGATCATTTTAAGCTATTTAAAACTCCTTTCCCTTTGGCTTCTAGCTTCTTTGAACTTAGTTTCCTTACCAAGTATGACTTAACCATTCTTTTCAATCTTTCCATGATTTCTCCTTTATCCTAAATCTCTTCTCTCTTACCCTCTCTAATTTCAATCTTAGGGGAACCATACCTAAAGCTCTCAATTTTATGCTTTCCATGCTCACTCTTGTTCTCACTATCTCAAAAATCAACCATCAAAATAACATCACTATCGCTTACCACCTCAGTCATCTTGTCATCAAGTTTATATACATCACTTAAGACATTCACAAGAAAGGCAAGATTTAAGCATGCATATAATTTGATCATGCTTGAGCATGGTGTTGTACTGGTCCTCAAGGTTAAGAATTTGCTTTGTATTAATCAAATTTTATATGGCTTGTTGAAAAGCTTTACAATTGTCCGTTAGGTGACCTTTTCTATGATGTTACGTGTAAAACCCTTGTACCCAACTAATAAATTGATTCAGATATAAGATGTCGCATTGCTAATTTGATCACTATTCATGTATCTAATAATTTTTACTCTTTATTCAATTTACTTTGTGTAATTATTCTATCTCATCTTATGTATTATTTGATTACCTTTAATATATATCTCATATACATATTATATTTCGATCATTCAACACATAAACAAATATATAAATAGTATTATATACATTTAAATTATCTTTTAATACAATTTTTATTTACAAATATCAATTAATAAATAAATAATTTGGAGTTACTATTCACATATCTATATAGGAACACTTCAGCAATCAAAGATGCTCATAGTGGAGTTTTCTTACTTATACTTCTAATTTGTGTGCTCTTATTGTTACTAGGACTCAACCCACTGCTTTGCCTAGCTTGATTTATAACCTATGCATCAATAGAGAAGCCAAAGTGCTAAGTAAGGTTGCTCAGTGGTGTATTTTAGTCAAGTTCTGAGTAAATTTATGGATCTTAAACTTCATTAAGTTCAAATTTACTCTTACTCTTTTTCATGAGAAACTTTTTCTCTAGAAAGACTACATGCTTTTAAACAAACACCTTTTATCTCAAAAAGATGATAGAAGTAGTACCCTAAAGTTTCTTTTGGATACCCCACAAATAAACATCTATCAAAATTAGCTTTAAGCTTATCTAACATTATTCTCTTCACATATGCAAGGAATCCCTATACCTTGATATGTGAAAGACTAGGCTTTTTATTATACCACATCTCATATGGTGTAACATCAATTGACTTTGATGGAACTTTGTATAAAAGATAAATAGTTGTTTCAAATGTATAACCCCAAAATGATCTAGGCAACTCTTCAAAGCTCATCATGGATTGAACCATGTCAAACATGGTTCAATTTCTCCTTTAAGATAAACCATTGTGCTGTGGCATATATAGATGAGTCCACTGAGATAATATACTATTATCTCTTAGATAACTCTAAAATTCATGACTTATGAATTCTCTACCTCGATCTTATTAGAGTGTTTTAATACTTCTATCAAGTTGTTTCTCAGCTTCATTTTTCAATTCTTTGAACTTTTTAAAGTCTTAAGATTTATACTTCATCAAGTACACATATGCATATCTAAAGTAATAATTGATAAAGGTAATGAAGTAAAAAAGACCACCTTTTGCATGGGTGGTCATAGGTCCACATGCATCTATGTTTATAAGGTCTAAAAGCCCATTAGCATGTTCACTTTTTCCATTAAAAGTTGTCTTTGTCATTTTGTCTAATAAACTAGCCTTATATGTTTCAATTGATTCACAACCAAATGAACATAACTCACCAAACTTGTATAACTTAGACATGCACTTCTCATTTATATGGCCTAAATGACAGTGCACAAGAAAGATGATTTCAGGTTATCCACCTTTTGTCTCCTAGTATTAATATTATAGAGTTCCTTTTGATTATCAAGAACATGAATTCTATTAACATTAAATTAAGAACAATATAAAACATTATCTTTATAAATTAGGCAACCCTTGGTCTCATTAATGTTAATATCAAAATCTTGTTCAACAAGATAAGGTAATGAAATAATTTTCTTGTTTAAGAAAGGAACTAAAAAAATTATCAAGTTCTAATACAAGTCTCGAAGGCAAATACAAATGATATGTTTGTATAGCTAATGTAGCAACTCTTGCTACATTTGCTACCCATAGGTCCACATCACCCTTACTTGTATTAATCTCAATAATATTAATACCTGAAGTTGAAGTATCACATGCTCCTTTTTCATTAGAGACATAAGGTAAGATTTGTAGTTTCTACTTTTAAGGCTAGTCTCTTTCTGCTTTTATAGGCTTTTAACTAATTAAACTATAATTTATGTTCCCAAAAGAAAAAGTCCTAATTAGATTTACCATATTTTTGTGATTATAGAATTAACTTTTAATTCTAATATATCATAAAATTATGGAATTGAAGCCTAACACTTTTAACCTTTGAAGTGTCATCCATTATCTTTAAATAAAATAATGTCTTAGATATCACCTATCTTTTTATTTCATAAGATGATATTTGATGATCTGAGCATTACATGCCTATTCTCTTTTTAAAGTTTAGAAGACATAAAGGCAATTATATTTCCATCCCCATGTGCTTTTGAAAAAGCTTCTAACACCTAACTAGAATATTCGTCAATTAAAGAAGGTGGAATATATGTGTGCAACATATATCTATCTTCTCACTTCTTAGAACTATTCTCAGATTTCAAAGTCATTTTGGTCAATATTGGCATAAACTCAGGTTAGATAACATTATGGTAGTGATGTTGTATGCAAAAATGAAAGCATGTTAGGGAGTGATCATGCATATGTATGCAATAATTTTAAGGTCTTTAAAATCATGCATTACTCCCACTATTTTATTATGAACCAGTAGCCTTTACTAATTAATCTGAGAAAGCTTATTGGAAGATCTTCTAGTGGGTCAATATCCATTTTGGTTAAGGTAAAAGCCTTGAGGATGCTCAATAAGCCCAACCTTTAACTAAATGGTAAGCATCACATGCCTATCACATCATATTCAACTATTGACCATTTATGTATCATATACATATTTCTCCAATATTGCCTCATGATTATTAGCCTTATGTATGCTCAACAAACTAATACTCATGCTAAGAAGGACCCATTAATATAATTTAAACATATCCATTATAGCATGGGCTTGAATATGCTTAACAACCCAATACTAAAGAGAACTTTGGTTTAACTCATATTAACAGAAGGATTGAAAGTCTTATATTATCAAGGGATTCCTTCCTATTAAGTCTCATTAGGGTTGTATACTTTGGCATGCTATTGCAAATTGATTTCGCATGCTTTGGCATGCATATGCATATTTAATCTCATTAAATCATACATATGCTATTTAATCACATTAAATATATTATTTAGCTATGGACTTTTACTACATTGATATCCTCAAGCCAAATAAAGTAATTTAGGCAAGACCCTAGGTAGTTATGCATGAATTTCAAACCCAATAAGAAATAAAAGATGACTTTTATCTATTTTTTCTTAATCCTTCTTAATAGGCCTTCTTCTCCATTTTGCCCCTTGTATTTCTTTATCCTAATCTCACCCTAT
This sequence comes from Hura crepitans, assembly GCA_948208565.1. NCBI lineage: Eukaryota > Viridiplantae > Streptophyta > Magnoliopsida > Malpighiales > Euphorbiaceae > Hura > Hura crepitans. Next base: position 5,126 of record CANXYI010533754.1, on the reverse strand, counting down.
GTAATCTAATTACATATCATGTAAAACCAAAAGACCTCACATTACATATGAGGCGATTTAGACAAGAAGAGAAATGCAATAGAGAAATAAGGGAAAAGACTAGGAAACACATGCCTAATTTAACCAAAGAAAAAATTCATACAATATAGATCAATCTCATTGGTCTTTATCCATAACTAGTCATCATTCCAAACAGATGTCCTTAACATGTATTTCTATTGGACATAATTAACTTGCAATATTCAGATCCCACTTGGTTGAATTTAGTTCATTTTACAACTCTTGCAAAACTAACATGCCATGTATGCTTAGCTTTGTGAAATTTTAAATATGAAAATTAATCTCATTAATCTAATTAATGGAATTAATTCCATATTTAAACATATTTTCTAATTTAGAAACCATTTCCAAAGAGGAAAAAATTTCAATTCAATTGAAAAATATTTTTGGGATCTTGGGTTACATATGCTTGAAAATATTAATTTTCTTCTAATTATTGGTCTAACCAATAATTAATTTACAAATTTAATTATTTAACCCAATTAATTAATTAAATTCTAATTAATTTAAGTAGCAAATTTCTATAAAATCTTAGACATATTTAATTTGAAATTTTGAATTGCACTAGTGCGAAAAATTTAATTTCTAGCATTTACCAACAAGCCAATTTTCATTGTTCTGTAAAGTAATTGTTCCGAACAATTTTGGACCAATTCAAGAAAGCATGAACATATAAAATTATATGCAATGACTAACAAAATTAATTCAAATTAATCAACTCAAAATTAATTTGTTGATAACTACTGATAGTGAATATGCCATATGTTCATATAACTATTACAAAACTATGAATCCTATTCATATGTAATAAATTTTGGACATTCAAAATATTCAAATGAACTTCATAATTATTTGATAATTATGAACAAATAGGTATGGAATTGAAAGGAAGAAAAATTAAATTTGGTATTATAATAAAAACTTAATCAGTTTTATAGGAGCTGTTAACAACTAAAATTATTTTCAAAAAATTCTTTTAATCATCAAATAATATCCAATTTTATTAATCAACTCTAGAATTTCTTTTCAATTCCAAAAAAAACTTATAAAAAATAATTTAGGGCTGTAAAATTAAAATAACTCATTCAAAAAAATTTGCCTTAATTTAGCCATTTTCTGTAGTGAAAAAAAACAACCTAAAAAACGATAATCAATGATTTTTTTTTTTAAAAAAACTAACAAATAAAACATAATTTTATTGATTAGCTCTAGAATTAAATTTCCATTCTTTAAAAACCTAGGAAAAATAACTTGGGACTGAAGACATTAAAAAATTGACTAAACAAAATTTTCCAAAACTAGTCGACAAATGCTGCCAAAATTCCAGTTTACTATTTAATTAATTATTTAAATTAACAAAGAAAATGAAATTTTATTGATCAATTAGATATTTAGGATTTTAAGAAACCAAAAATAAAATTTTGGTTTGAAACTAATTAAATAACTAATCGAACTAAATAGCAACATTCTAATCCACCAACATAGTAAATTTTTACATTTTTGGTTCATTTAAGCATATAAAATCCCAAAATTCACAAAGCTAGAAATAAAATTGTTTTCAATTAGATTTAATCCATATCTAACCATTAGAAAAGAATAAAACCAAAAATGGCATTCAAAACACCCAAAAAAAATTTTAAATCTTAACCACGAGATACTGACAAACTGCAATAGCTTTCAATTTTTTGATAGAACTTAGCTCTGATACTATTATTGGTTTCTATAGACTCATGTATAGCAAAAATGAAACATCTGTAGAACTCTAACAAAGATTGGAATGTCAAAAAATTGAAAAAAAAATTTATTTTCGAGGAAAACACGAATAAGAATTTGCTATAAATTTTCTATGTGATTTCTATATACAACTTTCCTTTTCTTTTGCTCTTCTTACTGGGTTGTCGCAAACCATAGTGATCCTCAGTTGGGAATACCTCCAAGGTAATCCACACAAGAAGTTCTTATAAGAGAACAACTTGAAAATCTAGGTGCCAGTAGAATTTTTCAAGCAAATGATGGAAGAAGAAGAAATTTGTGTGTTTTCAATTGTTATATATGGCAATTTCTGCAATAGAAAATATAAGTGTGATGGTTGTAGTTATAAAGGTTATTTATACTTTAAATAAACCCTTTTAAGATCATATTTTGGCACTCAAAATCTATGGCAACCCTTACTCGATCCACCACTGGACCTGAATAAAACATATCATGTTCCCATCTTATTCTCTTCCTAAAACCCTTCCTATGATTATGTAAATTAATTTTTTTTTACTAACATGCATATAGGTTTATTTTACCAAATCAGTTATGAGTCATGCCTTAACAAAAATTTGGCAGTATAATGGTTATCCAGTTAAAAAACCACAAATTTAAACCTACTAAAGAACACTTCTATATCAATCCTTAACATTATCATATCATCATGGGTCCTTTGGATTCTCTAGAATACTTTCATCATCCACATCTCATGCAATCATTCCAATTCATGACATTATTATATCCATGCATGCATAGGACATACATCTCATAAGTATTTCCATCATAAAACTTATTTATAATATTTACAAGCCATAATAAGGCATATTTACATGACTGAGCCTAAACCTCTTATATACATGAGTGCCTCTAGCTAAAACTATACATATAAAGTACCAAAAGATATACCTTACTCATAGGCTTGCTGCTTCACTGCTTCTTAAGTTTGAGCTGTAATCTACTATCTTCTACCTATGCATCAAAAAATTAACATGCTAAGCATACATTTAGTGGTGAATTTAATGAAACATGTATTGTATCACATGCACAAATGCCCACAAACATGCAAAGTATCACAATTATACCTAATTATCATATCAAAAGTTACATATTGCCATTTATTTGTTCAATTTACTCATGCCATAGCTGTCACACCCTTACTTGATTCTGTGAGAAACCCAATAAAGGTGTAACTTCCCCTACGGTCACCTATCCCTAGTTTACCCTAAGGGTCTATTCGTTTAACTTTTACACTTTAATCTCTTTATTATGTTGCTTCTGAAATTTCCCCTTTTTACATGATTCACAAGTTATAGCAACCAAAATGCATTTAAAAATTCATTTGTTTTGTCATAAAGAATTTTACAAAAAATTGGACAACATAACGACTGTTCGGGTAAAAATCCAAAAATTTTCCTGCATAAATAAACACTTTTATATTATTATTCAATCACTTCCCCTCTTAAGATTTAACCTAATCATTTATTCTTCTTCTGCTTTTGTTGGGTCTCTTTAGTACATCTCTTAGCTTCTTTTACTCTAACCCCTTAAGGGTGTTTACCTTATTTCTCTCAGTTTTTGCTTACACTCTTATTTTTAGGAACTTTAGGTACTTTTAGCTTTCACTTGACTTCCCCTCTTAGAATCTTCATGAGCAGATAGCTGCTTTTGGTTACGTTTATAAGAGAACATACCACCGCACTTCTGTTGTGCAACTTTGCTTAGAGAGTTTTTATCTCTATGTCCATATCAATCCTAAGGATAACTTTCCTATCTAGGCTCCTATATATCCAGTTACATCCGTCTTTAAGGGCTAAACCTTTTTCCATTTCCACTCTGGTATTGCTATAGGATGTAACAATACATATGGAACTTGATGTTTAGCCTTAACTTGTTGACATGTTAAACATCTTGATATGTATTCTGCTATATCTTTCTTCATTTCTAACTACTAGTAGTAAAGTCTCAAATCTAAATACATTTTTTTTACTTTATGGATGCATAGCATATAATGAAATCATGTGCTTCTTGCAATATCTACTTCCTCAGTTTATGTGTATTAGGAACACACAATCTATCCTGATAATATAGCCAATCATCTTCTCTTATTTCAAAGTGAGTGGTCTTCCCCTTTTATAGCTTTACTCATTAGCTTCATAAGATGATTATCTTGCTCCTATGCTTCTTTCACTTGCTGTCTAAAGTTAAGTCTCAACTGCAACCCTGCCACTATTGCATCATTTGAAGTTTATTCAACATAAGCATTCATCGATTTCATTGAAATTATCATTTTCCTACTTAATGTATCTATAGCCACATTTAATTTTTCTTCTTACATCAACACACAACTAAACCCCTTATGTGACGCATCATTGTATATCACAAAATCCTTCTTTACTCAGGTTGTGTAAGCATAGGCACTTTAGTTAACATCGCCTTAAGTTCCTCAAAACTTGCCTGGTACTTATCATCCCAAGCAAATTTTACATCTTTTCTCAACAATCTTATGAGTAGTGTGGCTATCATTAAAAATCCTTTCACAAATCTCCTATAATATCCTACCAATCCCATAGTTTCCTGGGATCTTTGTCATATCTCTAGGTTCCACACTATCCTTGTTGTTACTTTATTTGGTTCCATTCTTATTCCATCTGTGTCTATAAATGGCACTATTTTCTTAGTCTATCTCACTTAAACTTAGGACATCCTTACTTTATTTCTATGAATATTATTTTATTAACCAGTTACCTACTATTATTGTTATACCCTGTCAATTCCCTTAGCAGGAAGGTTGTTTGTATATATCTGATTAAGCTATGGTCATGCATATGTAATGATAAATGTGATGTATGTGGAATAATGAAAGTGTGCAAAATGCTAAGATGCAATTTCATGATAATAGATACATAACCTAGCCCCAATGTCTCATGCATCATCAATGAAAAGAAACAAAATAGCCCATCTCCTCAGAGACATTGATAGATACTTGGGAGCATTATTTCTTTTTCATTTCAATAAGTCTCTTTTTCCCTTGTATATATTATGCTTCCTTTTTAGTTGACATTATTCTTATTCATGTAATCACTATTCTTAGTCATGTCCTCTCTTTTTTATTTAGTCTTATCCCTCAATAATCTTTTGTTCTCTTCATTCTTTCTACTCATTTTTCTTTTATGCTTTAATACTTCATGTAGTACTAGTTCTTAATGCCTTATAATCATTCATAATTCCTCCAAACTATTCTTTTCTTCTCCCTTAAAGATGATACTTATTACTTGTAATTCAATCCTTTAATATCAATATATTCTTTCCAT
>CANXYI010533695.1:0-13442 GCA_948208565.1 Hura crepitans | reverse complement strand
TATATATATATATATATATATATATATATATATATTCATTTATTTTCCTCACTCATCTAACCATAACTTACTAACTTATTTAACTTTATTAAACTAAACATTAATCACACACACACACACATATTACAGACTTTAATATATATTTATAGTTATAATAATTTACATATTAAAATCTTTTATTTTTAATAATTATTCACCCAAATTAATCTTTTTATAATTTATTAGTATAAATACAATAGTTAACCTAAATTATTCATACGATGTACCTTATATTAGATATTCCACTATCTTATCTATATTATACTTAATACCATTTTTAGCCATTTATCTAATAAATTAATCACCACTTAATTCAAACTTTAACATATATAGTTCATTAAATCTAACAACTTAAATGCAAATACACACACTTATACATCAATTTTACCATACTTCATATACATATAACAAATTCTTTATTTTGATACAATATTCAATTAAACTTTATTTTAAACATTCCATTATTCATTATGTGCCATTAAACTCCACCAAATTCATATCTACATACACAAATTCCATAAACCATCACTAATATAAATGACATACCATTTAGCCATATTCAGCTAACTTACTCAACTTATTCCTCTTACCAAATTAACTAATTAAATCATGTTATATACATTCAAACAACCTAGTTATACCATAAAATTAGCATAAACATTTTATATACCATAAATTCAAACAATTCCATCCATACACACATATGCATATATTTCATTGAATACACTTACATATGTTCTCTTTGGTCATCAAAATAGCCTTCCACACCTTGAGTTTGATCACCTCATGCTTACCTCCAAAAATCACTAAAAACATAATGTATTTTCCATTAGAAAAATTCATAAAAAATTTTACTAGCTCTAAACTCTAAATTAAAGCTAGAATCACTTAATTTGGCTCTCAAAATAACATAAAAAATTAATAAACCTTGAAAATAATCAACTTACCACTTTAAGGAATTTGGAACCCTAACTTTATCCATACTTGAATCTCCTAAATTTCACCTTGGTTTGCTTATTTCTCAACATAATTAGGCTATAGGAAGGTGATATATGAGTTTTACACCTTTGATTTGGGGTTATGGGTGAATTTTACGGTAGAGGACAGAGACCAATCCATGGTTAGGGAGAGAGAGCAAATTTTTTACCATTAATGGAGATTTAGGGAGAAGAAGCCCTTAATCCTCTACATAAATGCTAAATGTTTCCACCCTGTATATACCCCTCTTCAATGGCCATGATCATCCCACTTAAAACCTAATAGTTGAGATTAAATCTAGGGTATTTTAGTGCTTAAAATTCAATTTTAATCATAAAGGCTTTAATAAATTCCTTTTATATTACCAAAAATTTAGAAATCCTTTAATTAGCACCTCTCTTGTAACACCCAAAAAATCATCGTTTTGAGAAAAATACTTCTGAGCTTAATACAGTGACGTTCAAGACACTGAAGGGCCACATAGTAGCCAAAAGGGGTATTGGTCAATCGAACTTTGACCAACCAAAAAATGATGAAAAAGAGTGAATTAAAAATTTTAGCAGAATCAATAAATTATTTCGGGCTGAGAGCTAACGAATAGTGACCTTAGTTGGTATTGTGCCGGGATAGCTCTAGGAAGTACTTGGACGAACCAAAAAATATCATACCCTAAGGCCCAAAAATTCCAATGAGTCTATTAGAGAAGGAATTTCAATATTCCGAGGTCGTTTAATATTTATTCAAAATTTTTGAATTATGTGGGTGAATAGTAACCTTAGCTCTTGAAGGAATTTTGAGTTGAAATTTTTTTAGACCTTTAATGGATATAATCAAGAATTTTTGGAACTAGAATAATGATTTTTTGAGGTCCAGAGAAATTATTTGGAATTTTTAAAGTTTAAAAGAGAATAGAATTAATTTGGGACGTCTGATTGACAAGTGGTGCGATCGGGACCATGCATCTTACTAGTGCATCTAAGTGTACATGTGTGCACGTGTATGGAATAAAAAGGAAGCCATCTCCACCCTTAAGCCATAAAAGTCGACACTATTTCTCTCTCATCCCTTTCCTATTTTTTGCTTTTTTCTCTCTCCTCCCACCACTAAATTCCATAATCCTTTTATGGATCTTAACCTCCATAACTCCTGAAAGCTAACCCAATTGACAAAAATGGAAAAGGATACCTAAAAAAAGAGATGTGAACACTTGATGAATAGTGTACTTTTAGTGGGTAAGTGATTTCTTCTAAGGTTTATCATTTTTCTTAAAGAGTATTTGAGGTGTAAATGTTATATATGAAGAGAGATTTCAATTTAGAGTTATGTGTAATTTTTTAGGAATTTTTGAAGGATGAACCCTAATATGCCATATTGGGAAATGGTGGAGAATAATGGAGGAAGATGGAATTAACGATTCTAGAATGGCTTTGACATGACTGAGAGCCCACTGTAAGTAAATTTAACTAAAACATGCTTTGTATGTTAGAGAAACGTAGGATTGAAGTCATGCATATGTGTATGGAAGTTGTGGTTGAGTAGGTATGTATGGTAAAGTGGATGTGTTATGCATGCTAGGATGCATAATTAGAGGATATATGATGATTTAGATATGGGTTGGATTTGAAAAGTATGTGTAAGGATGTGATGCATGTACGACTGAGTGCATGTCATGTATCTCATGCTATGTGTGTGGGTGTATGGCATGAATACATGGGATTTTAGGATGGTAACATGATGTATAACATGGGAGTGAAATGGAATTTGGAGATAATTGCATGGTTAAAGGCAAGAAGGTGATAAGGTATGATGTAGAAATGATGTATATAGGATTGACATGTAAGGACATGGCATATAATAAGTATAGTGTATAATGTTAGGTGAAAGTTTAAGAATTTATGTTAGAAATGATGGCTAGGTATGATAAGATGAACTTAATGTTGGATGGTGTGGAATACTTTAAGGCATAATATCATGAGGTGAAGAAAAAGTGGAATTGACTAAGAAATTAGTGGACGGAATTACCAAATGAATAGTAACATTTACGTAAAAAGGCTTGTAACTGTTTAAGAAAATAAAAGTGGCCTGTACTTGTCCCATAAATATAACTGGATGAAATAGGCTAATAACTATGTCCTATTGGCCTGAACATAATTTAAATATACAGTTGGTAAAGAAAAAAAATGATAAGTTGATTTAGTTTAGAAATAGAACTGGAGAATACAACTGCAAAATTTCCAAAGTGCTAAAGAACAAAATTATATGGTAAGAGAAAATATTGTTAATGCATAAATAATAAATGGGCAGAAATTGAAAGAACCAACAAATGATAACTTTATGGAATCTAAGTATAAAATGGAACATATAATTGGTAGAGTATTAAGTATATCCATATAGTATAATTATTATAAAGAGTTCCATGTTGATATACTGAGCAAAACATCAAACATTAAAAGAAATAAAACATTATTATGATTATAAGAATAAAAAGGGTAAACTACTAGACATGGGAAACTAAGCTGGTGTATTGTAATAAAAGAAAGAGATATTATAGAACCAAATGGCAAGATATTTTGAGATAAATGAGGGTAAAGTATAATAGGTATACTTTGGCATGAGAAAGGAATTAAAACAAAATGCAAAGATGAGACAAAAGAGATTCAAAGGATATTAATATATAAAATGAAACGTGAGTGGAGAATATAAGAACCTAGTGAAATTGGAAGGACACTAAATGGATAACTTAAATTATAAATTAAGCAAGTTGACAAAATGAAGATAATATGTTTTTGTTATGCATATACCAGATACTAAAATAATGGTTGTGAAAATAAATAATGTGAAATATAGGTTACTGGTTAAGTATACACTAGATAGGTTAATCGGTCAACTAGGGATTAGTAGTTGCTAGAGGCTAAGTCTATATAGATTTTATCCTATTCATAGTAGTGTAGCCGCTGAGTATTGATTTGAGCCTTTTTGATTTAGGTATTAAGAGGTCTACGATTAATCCCTGCTACCCATTTGTGGATATTAGTAGGTCCCATGAGGCTGCTCCCTATTATCCACTAGATATGTTGTTTGTGATTATATGTATTGGGATATTGGTAGGCCCCATGAGGCTAATCCCTATTATCCCTTTTACAGATATTGGGAGGTCTATGAACTAATCCCTGCTATCTACCTTTTTAGTATTGGGAGGTTATGAGGAACTGATCGCTGCTATCAGATGAAGGGTGTGTACAAACACTGAGGTCCAAAATGTGGGCCATTATACAAGTTGGTATCCATTTGGTTCTTAGACTAGGTAGGTGTAGCTACTAAAGCCCAAAATGAGGGCCACTGCATAACATGATTCCCATTATCTAATGGTTAGGAGTTCTTTCTAAACCTTGAGGGTATAAATAGAATAATTAAGGAATTTGAATGGATTTAATGACATTAATAAGAGGACTAACACCTTAGTTATCATAATTGAGACAACCTAACAAGACGTAAGCTATAAAAAGAGACTCAATAAACACATATAATTTTAGTAGGAATCCTAAAGAAAGTAAAGGACTAATGGAAATATGATGGAAAATAAAAGCATACAGAAAGAGACAAGTTATATAAAGAAAATAAAAGTGACACCTTCTTAAACAAACTTCGAAGGAATTTCCTAATTAAAGTAAGGCATATAGCATCCTTCATATATAGAATAAAAAGGACTTAATCGGGTAGGTTGATCAAGTAATGATGAAAATAAGTTGATAAACTATTTAAACTAGGTAACGTAAGTATTGGGAAAGTTAATGGCATAAAGGTATAGTAATCTAAATTGCAAGTAAGCAAGGATAGAAATAGCATTAGAAAAACCTAAGTTAATGGTCCATATGATGTAATATAAGCAAGTTAATAAGTAGTCTTAAAACATTGCTCTAAGAGAGGGTAAGAATGACAAAAAATTCTAATAGGAACACTTAGGTAATAAGTAGATGATATTAGGGGCTTGATTGTGTCATAATTGTGTTTGGTTAAATTCACCACTGAGTGTATACTTAGCGTATCGATTATTCGATGCGTAGGTGATAGATTCGATTGACGTGTTAAGGATAACCAGTAATATAGCTAAAGACTATCCATGTACGATGATGTTTTATTAAATTATGATGCTTTAGTAGATAACGACACTCATGCATGTTACTGTGGGTAGTTAGGTGACATGATGCCTAGATAATAGATGTGTTGGCTTATAACTAAATATAAAGAGCTCCTAGTTATAGTTAATAGCATAGGCTAATATTTGGCAGTAAGATCAGGCATGTGAGTGTTATATGCCTAGGAGGTACACCATAGATCATTGAATCCATTGAATAAAATTTTTACACTGAATAGGATGAACATGAGTGGAAGTTAAATAAAAGCTACCTAGGGAAATCTAAGGATGGGTGACTTTTAGGAAGTAACATCTTTTGCCTATTTTCTTACAAATTAGGTAGGGGGTGTTATATTTAGTGGTATTAGAGCAGGTTTAGGTAGTCCTAGGTAGTAATGTATTGAGTGCCTTAGAAATTTCGAGATGTGGACAGCAACTACATTATTGGTAAGCAAAGATTGTTGATAAATCATTGGTGAAATGACTATGTGAATTTCTTGGAAAAAGAAAATAGTGGGCAAAAGTAATGTTGTTATGACCTTGCATAATCCTCTTCCTCTTAAGTTGAGGCTGTTAGTGTTACTAATGAAAACATGAGAGATCAATAATGCTCTAACAAGGGGCAACAGGCTTAGAGGATGGTAGGAATGGAATGGTATGGGTAATTAAGCAAGTAGTGGGTAGGAAACTTTGGATGAAGAAAAAGGGGTAGTAACCATGCCTATGGGATGGTAACCCTAAGGTAATTATGAGATGAATAAGACTCCTAATAGGAAAGAAAAGGTGAAAACTCATTTAGTATTATGCATAAGGGATAGAGGTGAGGTAACAAGGAGTTATACCTTCTTTTATGACATAGAATGCTAGATGTGAAGGCAAATAATGCTACAAGAAGGATAATGAGAATAAAAAAGAAGTTTGAGAGAAGCTCTATAGATGGAAAGAGTGGGGTGAACCCAAGGGCTATCAATGAGGAATAAATGATTAGTGTGTATACATAGTAAGGTGTAAGGTTGAATGTTTTCAAGAAGTTATAATGGGAAATAGATTAACCCATGAATAAGGTGATTTAGTTGCCTATAGTCTCGATGTAGGGTGAAAAAGATGTTATCAACTTTCGAAGGGTATGGAAAGTTATGAGACAAAAGCATGGGATACCTATATTAAGGAGCAAAGAAAGTATGAGAGTTATGCAAAAAAGTAGGACTAGCAAAGTTAGAGATGAAACAGAAGTGAGATACAAATGTTTAGCAAGATTGAGTCACAGGACACATCCTAAGAAAGTGGGGATAGAACTAAGGATAGGAACCAACTATTGAGGTCCCTGAGGATGAGGGCTATTGCTTTTCCTATATGCATTTCTTACCAAGCCTGGGCATTGTATTATGTAGCTTAAGTTGCATCTTGACATTTGCATAATTGCATTATAAACGACATTTTTTTATAATGAAAACTTTATGTATGAGTTATAAAAATTAAGCATGGCATGTTGATAGCCATGATATAAAAGGGACTTGACAGAGTTAAGGCAAAGAGAGAGACAATGTGGTGGTAGCAGAAAGGGTGTGATAAGGAAACCACGAGTAAAAAAGAGAATGGAGGTTAGTGGTGGTATAAATAGGTAAGTGTAAGAAGGGTTAGAAATGTTAAGGTAAGAACCTTATGAGGATATAGGGAGAATGAAGTGATGACAGGTATGTTAATAGTTCATGGTGAATGTAGATAGGCATCCTACAACTTTAAACCTAAGAGGGCAAGTGGACTAAGTGATTAGTGAATACAAAACATCCATAAGAAGGATAAAGTAGAGAAACTATTAGGTATCTGAGAGAAACTTAGAGATCAAGATGTCTTTAAATATTTAAGGGATGAAAGTGTGGTTAAATAATTAATTGAAAGAAAAGACGGGGGAAGAGCATTGTGGCTTACATTTAAGATGATCAAAGAAGTTATTCTGGGTGAATTATGATAAGGTGAACTAGGGATAATGTTGATAAACAAGGAAAAAGAAGGTATAACCTAGCACTTAAAATCCTAGAGGGAAGCTCAAATGAGAAAGATCCTCGAAGGAAAATTGAGCAAGGATGCTACCTTATTGTAATGCCCATGTTTTGAGGCTCTGTGAATAGTGCCATATGGTTCGAGAATTGCACCCGAGGTGCTGGGTCACTTGCATGTAGACTGAGGTAGTGACATAGGTCATGAAAATTTAAAGGGCTTTAATTTGATGTAAAAAGCAAAATTTAAAAATTTAGCAGAAACAACAACTCATTTCGGACTGTAAGCTACCAATCGGTGTAATAAAAATTTTTTAGGCTGGGATTAACCTGGTATGTGCTTGAACAAACCCAAAAATAGTGGACCCTGAAGCTCAAAAATTCCATTGAGTCCACTGGTGAAAGAATTTTTGGAATCGGAGGTCGTTTGCAAATTCTTATAATTTTTTAGGTTAGCATGCAAAATTGAGGCAGTTTAAAAACTACCCTATAAGTGGAATTTGGCCACAAAAATTTACGAGTAGGTAGAAGGGATTAAAATAGGAATTTAATACAAATGGTGTAATTTTTGGAGGACCGAGTGAATTTTAGTGAATTTTCAAAGTTTCTTAAAAAATTGAGCTATTTTGGGATAGGTCGGGTGGCTGTGGACCCCATCTATGCACTTGCCAGCTAGCCTAGGGCCTTGACAAGTGTCCATAGGTGGTGACAAGAAGAGTTTTTTTCCTTCTTCTGCCTAGATTGCCGACATCATCCTCCCCTTAGACTGGCCATAATTTCTTCAATCCTTCACCAAAAATGGTGATTTTAGTCTCTAAATTTAAGTTTGCCTATTAGGCACCATAGGGAAAAAGAATCAAGTAAAAAGGAGTTCTCAAACTAGAGATAAAATTCATCAAAGATTTTTGGTTAGAGTCAGTCTAGTAGGGGTACCAAAGGTGAGTCCCTTGCTTCTCCTTTGAGTTTTCTTAGGCTTTCATGGTTGGAAATGACTCTATAGGGTACCTAACATCTATGGGAATGTATGTGCTTTGTGTTTGAGGTGAAATTGGACAAGCAAGGACTTGAAGAAGGGAGAAGAAGGTCATCATGGTGGCTAGAATTGAGGCTGGCTGTTTAGGCATGGTGGAAATGGCACCTTCAAAGTGAAATGTAAATGGACTTCAAGCATTTTCTTCATGTGTTAGGGTGCCTAAGGTAGTGAACCTTGAATTAGGATGGCTAGAATGATGAATCTAAGGTTGATTTCTTCGTTGGTGATTTTGATTAACTTGAGAGTTTAGTGGAATAGAGAATGTTGTTCTTAGTTTTGCATAATTGGCCTTTAAATGCTTGATGAATTTTCTATCTATGGCTGCTTGGATGGGTAATTTTCTACCTATGATGAATTTAGAATGTGCTTGGCATGCTAGGATGTGAACTATGTAAATTTGGGTGTGGAAATCACCATGGATTATGCATTTTTGCTTATGGCTATGAGCTATCATGAGTAGTTTCTAGCAATGTTGCTTTATACCTTAGACATATTGGCTTAGTATGAGATGTTTATGAGTATATTAGTGATCATAGCATATGTATGTGATTGAATATAGATATCATAAGGAAAAGAATGAAATTTGAATCCATTTTTTTCTTAGTACCCGAGAGCATAGTTATGGCTTATTGGTATGGAACTTAAGATTTTTTAAGTGTTAGTTAAGTACATTACAAAGGCTTGATTATTGGTATGAATTAGCTATGGAATTAACTAAGTATATGACATATTGATATCATAATATACACTTTGAAAATGTGTCTTTGAAATGGCTAAAAAAAGATTAGATTAAAACATGTAGCTAAGGCTAGAAATAAGCACCTAAAAGTGCTTTAAGTGTGCAATGTAAATACACTATTGTTTGTGCCTTTGGGCTAGAATTTTAAGATGTAAATGGATGGAATTTGTGCCTATATTTTGGCCATGGAATTAGCCCAGTTATAGTTGGCTTTGTGCCTAAAAAATATATTTAAAAGAACATTAAAAACTGAGTTTAATTCGGACTTAAAACAGTCCCAGAAACTGACTTCAAATGTGGTCGAAATGACCTATACCAAAATTATCACTAGATAGAAAGTACTACCTTTTAAAATAGAAATGCCATGATAAATCATAACATATGAAACTTTTAATTTTAGCCATAATTAGATTTAAGTTTTCTCATGGAATTTTACCCCGTAGAGCCAAAATGTGGCTATATTAGTCTAAAGAAAAAATTAAAGTATGAGATAAAATTTTTAACTGTTTATTTTTGAAACTTAAATATTATAAGAAATTTTTGATCAATAAATGATTTTAAATTGAGCTACTTAGCCCATTAGTTAGACACCCACTGGATGGGTTGATTGGTTAACTTAGGGTTTTGCAGTTGCTAGTTGTCTGATATTCAAACAATCATTCTTATTGGTGGTTGGAAAGGTCTACGGATTGATCTTTATTATGTCACCCAATTATTGATGGTATTCATTGGTGGCTAGAGAGGTCTATAGACTGATCTCTATTATGTCACTTAGTTATTGATGATGATGATTTATGGTTAGGGAGGCCTATGAGCTGATCTCTATTATGTCACACAGCTACTTTTACTTCGTCTGGAAAGGCTACAGCTGATCTCCATTATGGAACGAATGCCGGTGTAATGTAGGTCTAGGATAGGGACTACTGCACCGGTTTATTTTCCCTCTAGATCCAGTGTCTTAAAGTGTCATCTTCCTAGTCAGGCCAGTGAATTAAATTAAGTAATAAGTTGAATAATTTTGAAAGATAAAGTTTAAGCTTATTTGGATGACTTTTTCAGAGAAAGTGGTAAAAATATAGAAAAAAGGGCATTTTAGTTATTTTTCACATATGTTGCAAATAAAGTGATTTTTGTAAAGTATACATGTTAAAAGTAATAGTACTTACTTTGAATGAATTATTTGAGTAAAAAATGCTATTTCAGACCTTATAAATACATTAGGGTATTTTAGTAATTTGGCACCCCAATGAATAATTAAATTAAATAATGAAGTAAAATCATTTCTTAGACTGTATAAGTATGTAAAGGATATAATGCCATGATTAAAATGCTTTAAGTTCACCACTAAGTATCTCATATACTCAGCATACTTGTTTTGGTACGTAGGTACACAACAGCGGGAACCTACCTCGTTAAGAATGATGATAGTGGTTCAAAGGATACAAGTGAAGGATTGTGATGTAATTATTGTATAGTTTTGATATCTATGTACTTAGGTGGGAATTGGGTAGAACATGTCTGTAAGCAATGGACATGTAATGTATTTAAGTAAATGTAACCTGCTGATGTAAATAAAGTATTTCTATATGCTCTTTTTGTGAATGTATGACATATATGTGATGTGTGATGTTAATGTGAGCCTGAGGCTCTATTTATGCATGTTTTATCTGTACCCTAAGGCTTAATTTGATGTGTGTTAGATTATGATGATAGGCTAAGAATAGGGGACCAGATAGATCTAGGAGATGTGCTAAGTAATGCTTATAAAAGTGTGAAATAGGCTTGTTAACATTTTGGGTTAGGATCCAGGCAACCATTATGCTACAAGATTTTTAGATGATACCTGAGTGTTATTAGTTTTCTTCTGTAATGGTTGAACTAGATTGATTTTAACCTAAATGGATTATAGGAACTGACCGAACAGATTTTGGAGTCAGATAAAATGATTTAGTGTGGCAATAGTAAAAGTTAAACGAATGACTATGGGAGAAATTTTAGGATGGATGACTTGGTGAGAAGTGCACTGCTTATTGGATTTCTTCAGGAATCTAGTAAGGGGTGTCATAATTGTAATGCCAAGATGGTATTATAGATCAGTACTCAGTAACAAGATAGTGTGAATAGTGTGAATGAGATAACAGACATTGAAATAAGGGTGAGCGTGAGAACACTTTTGTAGTGCTCTATGTTCTAACCGGGAATAGAGTGTCGAAATAGGGGAGGTAGTGAAAGTACATTGCTTAGTATTCCCCAATAATAGAAAGATGATAGAATTGGAAGTAATAGTATTAAAAGCACATTGGGGGAGCTCCACTCATACTGAGAGTAATCCAAAAAAGGAAAATTTACCTAACAAAAAATAAAGGTGCACCTATAGAAGATTGTATACAGTTGGATACGAAGGTCTAAACCTAATAAAAAGAGAAAAGGAAAGAAATATAGAAATGGGATGTGGAAGTAACTAGCCATAAGACTACAGAAAATTTTGAGGATGAAATTTCTTAAAAGGGGAAGAACTGTAATGCCCGAAAAATCATCATTTTGAGAAAAATACTTTTAAGCTCGATATAGTGATGTTCAAGACATTAAAGGGCCACATAGTAGCCAAAATGGGTATTGGTCACTTGAACTTTGACCAACCAGAAAGTGATGAAAAAGAGTGAATTAAAAATTTTAGCAAAACCAATAAATCATTTCGAGTTGAGAGCTAATGAATAGTGACTTTAATTGGGATTTTGCTGGGATAGCTTCGGGAAGTGCTTGGACAGACCCGAAAATATCATACCTTTAAGCTCAAAAATTCTAATGAGTCTATTGGAGAAGAAATTTCAATATTCTAAGGTCATTTGATATTTATTCAAAATTTTTAAATTACATGGGTGAATAGTAACCCTAGCTCCTAAAGGAATTTTGAGTTAAAATTTTGTGAGATCCTTAATGGATATAATCGAGAGTTTTTAGAACTAGAATCATGATTTTTAGAGGTATAGAGAAATTATTTGGAATTTTCAAAGTTTAAAAGAGAATAAAATTAATTTGGGCCATCCGATCGACAAATGGTGCATTCAGGGCCACACATCTTGCTAGTGCATCTAAGTGCACATGTGTGTATGTGTAAGGAATAAAAAGGAAGCCATCTCCTCTCTTAAGCCATGAAAGCCGATGCTATTTCTCTCTCCTCCCTCTCCCATTTTTTGCTTCTCTCTCTCCTCTCACCACTAAATTCCATAATCCTTATATGGATCTTGTCCTTCATGACTCCTGAAAGCTAATCCAATTAACAAAAATGGAAAAGGATGCCTAGAAAATGAGATGTGAACACTTGATAAATAATGCACTTTTGGTGGGTAAGTGATTTCTTCTAAGGTTTATCATTTTTCTTAGAGAGTATTTGAGGTGTAGATGTTATATATGAA
Organism: Hura crepitans; assembly: GCA_948208565.1. Taxonomy (NCBI): domain Eukaryota; kingdom Viridiplantae; phylum Streptophyta; class Magnoliopsida; order Malpighiales; family Euphorbiaceae; genus Hura; species Hura crepitans. Next base: position 1,105 of record CANXYI010533695.1, on the reverse strand, counting down.
GAGAGATTTCAATTTGGAGTTATGTGTAATTTTTTAGAAATTTTTGAACAATGAACCATAATATGCCACATTGGGAAATGGTGGAGAATAGTGGAGAAAGATGGAATTGATGGTTCTAGAATGGCATCAACATGACTAGGAGCCCACTGTAAGTGAATTTAACTAAAACATGCTTTGTATGTTAGAGAAATGTAAGATTGGAGTCATGTGTGTGTGTGTATGGAAGTTGTGGTTGAGTAGGTATGTATGGTAAGATGGATGTGTTATGCATGCTAGGATGCATAATTAGATGATATAGGATGATGTGGATGTGGGTTGGATTTGAAAAGTATGTGTAAGGATGTGATGTATGTATGACTAAGTGCATGTCATATATGTCATGGTATGTGTGTGGGTGTATGGCATGAATACATGGGATTTTAGGATGGTAACATGATGTATAACATGAGAGTGATATGGAATATGGAGATAATTGCATAGTTATAAGCAAGAAGGTGATAAGGCATGATGTTTAAATGACGTATGTGAGATTGACATGTAAGGACATGGCATATAATAAGTATAGTGTATAATGTTAGGTGAAAGTTTAAGAATTTAGTTGGGCTATGTTGTTTAAGAATTTATGTTAGAAATGATGGCTAGGTTGTTAGCTGTATGCCCTAGAGCACAAGCATATTATTTACATAGAAACTCATTTATTAATGAAAGGCATTACTTTATTACTTGGTGCATTTCTATCTTTATATTATAATTGCTTGCTATGTCTTAAACCATGTAATGAAGTCCCTGGTATATAATCATAGTGTAAGGGAAATCATAAAGAGTTTATGATGTGAGATTCTTATTGCATGTAATTGTGATAATACTTAAGTTATTCCTAGTCATAGTATTAACAAGATGGGACATTGTCAATGAGGATAGACTAGCACATGTTATACTCTTTGATTAGATCAAGTAGGAGTTCTTAATAATTGTAAGCATGTCAATGTTTAGAGTTAACATGTGAATGCTTGCTTGGGAAGCAAGTTCATCGAAGACCCATCATGAGATCTTCATATGGATATTTAATTTATGCCAGTTAAAGTGTCTCAACATAAGAGTAGTG
>CANXYI010533587.1:0-10875 GCA_948208565.1 Hura crepitans | reverse complement strand
CATTAAATCTCATTACCTGTACATATATCATTAACAATTTAGCTTCAAGCTATATAATTACCATAATGTATCATTCAATCACATTAACCTAACCTCTTTAGGTTCCTCATTTCCTTAACTAAGTGTTCTAGACATATTACCATCATTTAATTCATACTAATTAACCATAATTTATCACTAATAACATATATATTGATTAACTCCTTCTCACCCTACTATTCGGCCATGTGATGCTCACCACCCTACACTATGTTTTCCTTCCATTTTTCACACCATTTTAGCTCTAAATAATGTATAAATGTTGTCCCTAATGAAGTCTCATGCAAACTCATGCCATAACAAACAAATGTGCAAATTCCATACATATATGCATGCCAAAATTACACAATTTCATAATCTAAAATGCGTAAATAATTAAATTCACTTATTCAAGCCTCCAAAATGGCCTTAATTCCTTTTTCAAGCTTGGCCTTCCCTCCTTTCCACCTCTTTTCTTTTTTTGTCTACAAACTTACACATTTTTCACAATCAAAAATTCACCAAAAATTCTACATGTAACCAAATTAAAATATAAGCTTACAAATACACTAAATAACTAATTCCCATCTTAGAAAAATATTAGGAATTAAAAATAACCTCTTTTCTTACCTTAGTCACTATTTGCTCCACTTGAATAACTCCCATTCAAAGCCCTCTTATGATAAATTCTCAATAGAATAGAGATAAGTGAGGAGTAGATGTAATTTTAATGTAATTTTGATGTATTTAGATGTAAGTTTTATATTGTTTTAATGGTAAAAAGGAAGAAATAAATTAGGGTTCCATAAAGGGTTAAGGGCGTTGGGTATTAGGGGGAAAATAAGGAAGGTGATGGCTATTTAAAAGCTCTATGGTCCTTCTTTAAGTAAGGGATGGATGGTTGGATTGATGCCAAGTGTCAAATTATGGTAGAGATTAATTCCTAGCAAATTTTCTTCTACAAATTCTTATCTCATGCTCTAAATGTCCAAAAATTTAGCTAATGGCTTTAAAAATCATCAAAATCAGTATTTTAATTATCTCCCAAAAATCAGAATTTTTCTCCAAGAAAAATTATTTTTTCAGTTGATGACATCATAAATTAATTTCGTTTAATTACTTTCTGATCTCAAAAAATTCCAAAACTAGTTCCGTTGGTTTAGTTAGAATTTTTTACCATTAAGTAGTGCTATTTTCAAAAATTTTTGAGCACTTTTTAGAATATCTTTTTGTTCAGTTTTAACTAAGTCACTATTCTCAGGACATCAATAAGCAAACTTCACAGTCTATTTTAACCCTCTAAATGACTTCAATTTGGTCCCAAATTTCACCCATAATTATGTTTTAATCATTTTTATCATCTTATGGCCTTAATTCACTTTGGATTCCTGAAAGCACTATGCACTTTTTAGGGGCTCCAATTAAAATATCAAAAAATTACGGGCATTACAGTTCTTCCTCCCTTAAAAGAATTTTATCCTTAAAATTATCTAAACTGAACAAGTATGGGTATTGAGCTCTCATCTGCTCCTCACTTTACCATATAGCTTCCTTAACTTTGTAGTGCCTCTACCATACATTCACTAGTGGGACAATCTTGTTCCTCAGCTCTTTAACTAAGCAAGGATCTGCACCAGCTTTCTTCATAGCTAAGGTCTAGCTATACTATATTCTCTTTTATTGGCAACACATGAGATGGGTCTAATTGGTACCACCTCAACATCGATACATGAAATACATCATTGATTCATTGCAATTCTAGCAGTAAAGCTAACAATAGTCTACTAGCCTAATACATTTTATAATCTCATACTAACTAATTAACCTAGGGCTCAGCTTACCTTTCTTACCAAATTGAAGTATCTTCTTCCATAGCAACACCTTAAGAAATACTTTTTCTCCAACTTTATATTCAATGTCCTTTTGCTTAAAATCTACATAAGATTTATGTCTATCCGTGGTCACTTTTAATCTATCTCTAATGATTCTTACTTTCTCTTTGCATCTCTAATGAGATCAAGTCCTATTAACTTGTTTTCATTCAATTCACTCCAGCATAGGGAAGTTATGCACTTTCTTCAGTACAGTGCCTCATATGGTGCCATGCCCAAACTAGCTTGAAATCTATTATTATAGGCAAAATTTACTAAAGGTAGGTAATAATCCTAGATTCCTTTGAACTCAATTGCATAACTATATAGTATATCCTTAAGTATTTGGATCACTTATCTACCCATCCACCTAAGGTGAAACTCACTCTATTTGCCTATCCATCTGAGGTGAAATGATTTACTGAAGATCAATGGGTACCTAAGGCCTTATGTAGCTTTTGCTAGAATCTTCAAGTGAACCTTAAGTCTTTACTTAAAATATTAAAACCTGGCAGTCTATGAAGTCTCATAATCTTATTAATGTATAATTGAGCTAATTTCTCTGAATAATCCATTCTTATAGGAAGAAAATAAGCTATCTTTGTCAATTTACCAACTATCACCCATACAACATCACATTTACTTTTAGTCATAGGCAGTCCCATCATGAACTCCATCATCATTTTCTCCCACTTCTATTCTAGAATTTCTATGGGGTGCTACAATCTACAAGGAACCTAGTGTTATACTTTAACTTATTGGCATGTTAGGCATTTACTAGCATGTTCAGTCATATCTTTCTTCATTCTTAGACACCAGTAATAGGGTTTTAGATCTAGGTACATCTTTGTATTTCATGGGTGTATGGCATAAGGAGCCTCATGAGCTTTTTACAGAATCTACTTCTTAATGGCCTCTACCTTTTGCACACATACTCAATCATGATAATATAGGAACCCATCTATCTTGATTTCAAATTTTAGAGCCTTCCTCTCTTTGACTTGACTTATAATTTGTGCAAGTTGGTCATTTTACATCTAGGTTTCTTTCACCTATTAGTTCAAACTTGGTTTCACTTGTAATTCAATGATAAGAGTTATATCATCTTCACAATGGGACTTGGCATTCATTACCCTTATTGCTATAATGAATTTTTGACTCAGGGCATCTACCACCACATTTTCCTTTCATGGGTTGTAATCAATCAAGCAGTCATAGTCTTTTATCAACTCCAACCACCATGGCTATCTAAAGTTCAATTCTTTTTGAGTGGGAGATGCTTGAGGCTCTTATGATATGTGTAAATGTAGCATTAATGACCATACAAGTAATGTCTCTATACTTTTAATGCAAATATAATAGTAGCTAACTCTAAATCATGTGTGGGATAATTCCTCTAATGAGGTTTTAACTGCCATGAAGCATATGCCATTACCTTGCCTTCCTGCATCAGCACACACCCAAGCCCATTGTTGGAAGCATCACTATAAATTACAAATTCCTTCTCCTAATCAGGTTGGGAGTGAATGGGAGCCTCAGTCAACATAGTTTTCAAATTGTTAAAACTAGCTTGACATTTATCATCCCATATAAATTTCACATCCTTCCTTAGTAGTCTTGTTATTAGTGCTCCAATAATGGAGAATCCCTTCACAAACCTTCTATAATATCTAAGTAATCCTAGGAATCTATGAATCTCAGTGACATTCCTATAAGTTTTCCATTCTAGCACTACTTCCACCTTATTTAGATCTACTCTAATACCCTTAGCTAAAGTAATGTGGCTTAAAAAGGCTACTTTGCTTAACCAAAACTAGCATTTACTCAGCTTGGCATAAAGCTATCTCTCTCTCAAAGTTTGTAACACCAGCCTCAAATGATGTTCATATTCCTCTTTAGTCTTTGAGTACACTAGGATGTCATCAATGAACACCACTACTAGCCAATTCATTAAATCTATGAATGCTGCTAGGGTGTTAGTAAGCCAAAAGGGCATTAGCAGGAATTCATATTGGCCATACCTCATACAAAAAGTTGTCTTAGGAATATGGGACTCTTTGATCCTCAATTAGTGGTAGCCTATTCTCAAGTCAATCTTAGAGAACACACTAGCTCCTTGCAACTAGTCTAATAGATTATCAATCTTGGGTAAGGGATATTTATTCTTAATAATCACTTTATTTAATTGTCTATAGTTAATGCACAATTTAAGTGAACCATCTTTCTTCTTCACAAACAACATTGGTGCTCCCTAAGGAGAGACACTCGGTCCAATAAATCCCTTATCAAGTAACTCTTATAATTGTACCATTAACTCTTTCAATTCTATAGGTGCCACATGGTATAGAGCCATAGAAATGGGTGTGATGCCTAAGTACACCTTGATCTCAAAATCAAATTCTTATCAATGGAGGAAATTTTAGCAATTCATCAGGAAACACAGCTAGAAACTCTAACACTATGGGTATTTGATCAAGACTCAACTTGACTTCTGAATATCAACCATGTGGGCTAGGTATGCTTCATATGCCTTCTGTATTAACTATTTAGATGTAACAGCTGAGACAATATTGGCAAAGATATATATCTCTCTATGTACAATCACTTTTAAACCATCTGGAGTTTTAAGAGAAAGTTTTTTTTATTTATAGTCCACTACTGCTTCAAGTCTAGACAACTAGTCCATCCCTAGGATAATATTGAACTCATCGAATGGAAGCTCAATGAGATCTGTTAGGAACACATATCTTTGAGCAACTAAGGGACAATCTTAGTATACTCTATTAATGGTCACTTATTGCCTAATTGGGTTGCTAACAAAGATATATAAGTTTATGGGTTTTGGCTCTAACCCTCTATCTCATTCTCGTGCAATGCAAAAATAGGAATGTGTGGACCTCAAATCAATCAAAGCTAAAATAGGTAACTCAAACAAGGAAAATGTACCTATAATTATGTCCGGAGAGTCAGCCTCCTCTCTAGGTCAAATTGCATACTACCCCACTGAGGCTTATGCCTTGGATTTGGGTCTTTAGTTGGGGTTTGCTTATCACTTTAGGCCTCTCTCTAAGTCCTAGTAGGAGTAAGAGAAGATGCCTACATTTGGGTGCTACCCTCTTATCTCTTACGGTAATCCCTTTGAAAGTGGTCTCTAGACCCGCATGCAAAACAAGCATCGGGGTAAGCCTTCCACCAAGTCCCTGGGTGTCTCCTCCATATATGCCATATCTCAGCAATGAACTCCTAGCTATAGAGAAAAGGGCATTGGTAGCCTCCTACTATCTAGGCCTAAACTGAGAGCCCTACCCAGACCTCTATAATTGTCCCTACCCTTGCCTTTGTGGTGGTTAGGATGTTTGTCCTCCTCTTTGCCTCTTACTCACCTTTGGGGTTGAGATAGCTTGCCCTTGTTCTATGAATCCCTTCTTCTAGTACATCTCCCTTTTCTCCTTCAAAAAATATGAAGCATATCCTCTAATACTTGTATCACCCATTTTGATTGTCCATTGGTCTATGGGTGAAATGTTATGCTAAAAGTCAAATGAGTACCTAAAGTTTCTTGTAACTTCTTCCAAAATTTGGAAGTGAAGTGTGGGTCTCGATCAAAAATTATAGCCACTAGTACTTTATGTAATCTCACAATCTCATTAATATATAATCATGCCAGCTTATCTTGGGAGTAGTCTATTCTGACTAGTATGTAGTGGGCTATCTTAGTCAGTCTATCCACAACCACCCAAACTGCATCACATTTATTCCTTGTCATTAGCAAACCCATCACAAAATCCATAGTGACCTCTTCCCATTTCCACTCTAGAATTGCTATAAGAGGTAATAATCCAAAGTGAACCTGATGCCCAGATTTTACTTATTGGCATGTCAAACATCGAGCTATATACTCTACCACATCTCACTTCATTTCTAGCCACTAATAATGAGGCTTCAAGTCAAGGTACATCTTCATGCTTTCTGGGTGTATAGCATATAGAGCTTCATGTGTTTCTCTTAGAATTTATGCCTTAGTTCATCTACATCAGGTACACATAACCTATCATGATAATAAAGATAGCCATTTTCTCCAAGCTCATAGTCAAGTGTCTTCCCCTCTTTGACTTTACTTATCATCTGCATCAACTATGCATCTTGCATCTGTGCTTTCATCATTTATTGCTTGAAGTTAGGTTTCACTTGCAACTTTACTAAGATCACATTATCTTTAGTGTACTACATTCAAGTATTCATAGATCTCATAGCAGCCATGAACTTCTAACTCAAAGCGTCAGCTACCACATTAGCTTTTCTCGAGTGGTATTCAATTAGGAAGTCATAACCTTTTATTAACTCCATCCACCATCACTATCTCAAATTTATTTTTTTCTATGTGAGAAGGTATTTTAGACATTTTTTGTTAGTATAAATATAACACCTTTCACCATATAAGTAATGCCTCTATACTTTCAATACAAATACAATTGCAGCTAACTCTAAATCATGTAAGGGGCTAATACCTCTCATGTGACTTCAATTGTCTCAAAGCATAAGCAATCACCTTACCTTTATGCATCAATACACATCTAAGTCTATTATGGGACACATCACTGTAAACCATAAAGTCCTTCCCCTATTCAAGTCGAGTAAGAATAGGGGCTTTAGTTAACATCATGTTTAACCTCTAGAAGCTTGTTGACACTTGTAATCCCGTACAAATTTCACATCTTTCCTCAGCAGTTTAGTTAATGGTGTTGTAATCATTGAGACCCCTTTCATAAATCTCCTGTAGTACCTTGCCAATCCTAGAATGCTTCTAATCTATATTACATTCCTATGAGGATTCCATTCTAACACTACTTTAACTTTACTTGGATCTACCCTGATGCCTTCTGCTGATGCAATGTGGCCTAAAAAGGCTACCTCATTTAACCAAAATTCACACTTACTCAGCTTCACATATAGCTATTTCTCCCTTAATATCTACAACACCATTCTTAAATGTTGTTCATGTTCCTCTTATCTTTTAGAGTACACTGGAATGTCGTCAATGAAAACCATAATAAATTAGTCTAGATAGGATTTAAAGATCCTATTCATCAAGTCCATGAAAACTATTAGAGCATTAGTGAGTCCAAATGGCATCACTAAGAATTCATAATGCTCATATATAGTTCTGAAAAAAGTTTTTAAATTATCAACTTCCTTAATCCACAACTGGTGGTACCCTGAACTTAAGTCTATCATGGAAAACACATTAGCACCCCTAAGCTAGTCAAAGAGATCATTAATTCTAGGTAATGGGTATTTATTATTGATTGTCACTTTATTCAATTGTCTGTAGCAAATGCACAATCGATCCGACCTATATTTCTTTTTTACAAACAACATGAGTGCTCCTTAAAGTGAAGTTCTCTGCCTATTGAAGCCTTTATCTAACAATTCATATAACTAGATCTTCAACTCCATCAATTATGCAAGTGACATCTAGTACAGTGTAATAAACATAGGGCTAGTACCTAGATACACCTCAATCTCAAAGTCTAACTCTCTCTATGGTTGTAAACCTAGTAATTCTTCTCAAAACACATCAGGGAACTCTGACACTATAGGAATCTAATCAATACTTGGTGGTGTGGTATTGGTGTCAATCACATAAGCAAGGTAAGCCTTGTATCCCTTCTAGATGAGTCACCTAGTAGTCACAGCTAAAATAATGTTAGGCAAGGCATTTCTCTCATAAACTACTATCACCTCGTGACCCTCAGTTATCTTGAGAGTAAGCCTCTTTTGCTCATAGTCAACCATTCCCTTATGTTCAAAAAGCCAATCTACACCTAAGATTACATTAAACTCATCAAATGTAAGTTTAACCAAGTTAACTAAAAACACTTAATCTTGAATTACCATAAGGCAATGTTTGTATACTCGATTCACTATCACACTCTACCTAAAAAGTTTACTCACTAAGATGTCTATATCTATGGGTTTAGACTCTAATCGACAATCTTATGCATGTGTAGTGCAAATGTAAGAGTGTGTAGATCTTGAATCTATCAAAGCCAAAAGTGGTACATCAAATAAAAAGAAAGTACCAACAATCACATCAGGTGCCTCTACCTCCTCACAGGCTCAAATGGCATACTAGTGAGCTAGGGCTAGTATCTTTAATCTAGTCCTCTAACTAGTACTTAGCTTATCAATTTTATTCTCCCTTTATCCTCGACTAAGTATTGGTGAGGAAGGCTATATCTAGGTAGAATCAACCTACTTCTATAGGCAATCCTTCTAAAAATGATCCCTAGCTCCACACATAAAACATTCCCCTCACCTATACTACTAACACTATCCCTAATGCTTCTTATTACATGTCTCATATATTGAGAGTGCACTCCTTACTGTAGATATTGAGACACTAAAGGCCTACTATGGGGTTGAGGCTTGAATGAAAAAACCTGATCGAACTTCTATGTTTATCCCTACCTCTGGGATTATTGTGTAGCCTAGGATTCCTTCTATTTCTTGCCTACCTCAGTGCTGAACTAGTTTAGCCAGCTTTGAATGGCTTCTTCTTCTAGAAAAGGTCTCTCTTCTCCTATAACATTTCTTCCATGGCATAGGTAGCTAATACTAGTACATAGAACTCTCTTATCTGAGTGGTGGCAATCTACATCTGCAGCTCTACATTAAAACCCTTCTTAAACCTCTTACATATGTCCTCCTCTATGGGTATGACCTCCTCAGCATACCTGCTCAACTGAGCAAAGTCTTTCTCATATTTTGATACTAATCTCCTTCCTTATTTTAGGTCCAAAAATTCCCACCTCTTTTTATCCTTATAGGATTCAAGAATGTATCTCTTCTAGAATTCTTAGAGAAAGAACTACCACGTCATGTCAACTGTAGGTTTTTTTCTCTTTATGTTGTCCCACCAATGGAAAACCTTTTCCTAGAGAAGTGAGGTGGCACACTTCAAACTCTCCTGAGCTGTACACTCCAATTGCTTTAATATCTTGACAGTCCACTCGAGCCAATATTCAGCCCTTGTAGCATCATCCTTCTAAGAATCCAAAGCCCCCATCTTCTTTACTATTTCTAAATAAGTCTTCTACAAGGTAGCTGGGGGTGGTACAGATGGTGCTGGAGCTAGTAGAGGTGATGGTGGAGCAACAGCAAATGTATGCCACAACAAATCTACTATCTACTATAAGAGTGCTGGTAAAGCCTAGTCCTATACTTGTGGTAGTGTCTGTGGCTAGTATGCTGCATCACTCAGTACTGGCATGGCTACACTCATTTTTGGCATATGTATAATGGAAAAATCATGACTTACCATCTCTTTCCCTCGATTTGGTGGGGTCAATTCACTCATCGTCCACAACTACAAGAAAATAAACAATCAGCCTCATATAGTGTAGCTTTATAAGGTATAGAACCCTAGACCATGGCACTCTATGCATACTAGGCCTAGAAAATGCCTAAACTTGCTCTGATACCTCCTTATGTAACACCCCTTACCCAATTCCCAGAACCTGACCAGAGATACTACTTCCCGTAGGTTACCCATCCTGTTTCTAACCCAGGTGTCATCCATTTAACACTTATGGTCTTGTCTATCCTGAGCCTATGCTCTTATTATTTTGATATTCTGACATTATGTTACTCTTATGGCATTTATAAAGGACTATTAAAACCACTTAATCAGATATAATTACAATTTACAAAAATTTGGGCAATATGACGGCTATCCAAGTGAAAAACTAAAAATTTTAAACCTATGAAAAACACTATTAGAGTCATTATGCCCGCCTTCTCAACTCTTAAACCCATCTAGTCTCCCAAAAATTAGATAACATCATTATCATAACTTATAGCAACACAACATAGGGTCTCACACCCCTCATCAGGTAAATATATAGCATCATATATATAACCATGCATAGTATCAGTACAGATAGCCATTGAGCAGTCTAGTTACTAGTTACAGGTCACAGTATCTCAACACATGTTTTTAGTTACATTCACCTTCTAGACCTAACCCTTATTATGCATGAGTATCTCGAATTACACATGCCTAAAAAAGACAAAAATATACCCTAAAAGCTAATCAGCTACACTATATCTATCGAGACTGGACCACTGCTACTATTTATAACATGCATATTGAAACACCAATACATTAAGTATAAACTTAGTGGTGAATTTAATGTAATCAATGTATGTCACACATATAATCAGTCAATAATTAGGTATCAGGATGGTTATGTACATATGCAAAACTAGTTACATGTAATTTTATTATGTTTTACTCTGTCTTATTATTTTTTAATATGTGTCTCTCATAATTTAATTAAATTTGCTAGGTGGCATTCATTTCCAATTATCATATCAAATATGTCATGATTCCATTCCCATCATTATTGTTACAGTTATTTCCATCATTCTTTTTTAGGCCCATACTGGAAAGACTACGTTTAAAGACATTAGATAGCGAGATCCATTGTGATACCCCTCCACCTGGCGATCGAAGCTATCGAATGGAGGGGTGACACATGCCATGCTATAGCACCTAAACTAATCACATAACTTTTAAAACTTTTATATAAAGCTTAAAACATGTCACATTCACATCTTAGTGCAACATTCACAAGAACCTAAATAAATCATTAGTTAAATAAAAACTATTCATCATAGAATATCTAAAAGGCCTCACATAATTTGGGCCAAAGAAAACCTTTATTACAACCTTTCAAATGAATGTATTGAAAAGAAGATGAATAAGAATCCAAGTTTTAAAATGGAAGTTAAAACATGAAATGCATAAATGCTAGTAGCTATTGATCCCCAGTTGCAATGTTTTCTCTGTTATGCTCCTAAATCAACTTACGCCATGGAAAAAACCAACGAGCTAAGCAAAATTTGCTTAGTGGTACATAAGCCAACATGGTTACCCCTAAACACATAAAAGCACATAGCATCATATGAAATCATATAATCT
>CANXYI010533365.1:0-10330 GCA_948208565.1 Hura crepitans | reverse complement strand
TAAAGTCTACAATAGTACTTTGGACTTAGATAAATCATTTTAAAGGAGAACTATTATTTTTGACATGCCTACTTTGTGAGAATCACTTAATCTGTCTCATAAGTGAAAAATTGCAAAATTACCCCTTCTATATTTTTATTACTTTTTTTGAAAAGGTCACTCACCTCTACTTAGCACTTAATTTGCTTTACTGTAACTAGTTTAGCACATCTGTGCAAAATGTATAAAATATCCTCTAGCTTGCATCTTATTAGAACTTGGGAAATACTATCCCATTATGCATAATTCTCATATCTATAATTAGTCTATTTATTTACTTAATTACTTTTGTTGGTCCGACTAGAAAGACAACACTTTAACATACTAGATCTAAAGTGAAAATAAACTAGTGCAGTGGTCCTCAATTTGGACCTACATCGCTGCACCAACATGAATGCTATAATAGAGATTAACCATAGCCTTCCTGGACAAAACAAAGATAACTATATGGTATAATAGAGATCAGCCAGTGGGCCTACCTAACCACAATGAGTGACTGTGTGATATAATGGAGATCAGCCTGTAGGCCTCCCCAATCACAAACTATCAAAAACTAGAAGACATAGTGGAGATCAATTCGTAGACCTCTCTACCCACTAATGAATACTATCAATGACTGGGTGACATAATAGAGATCAGTTCGTAGACCTCTCCGCCACTAATGAACTACTAGCTGCAAAACCTTAAGTTGATGGGTTAACCCATCCAGTGGGTGTCTAACCAATGGGCTAAGTAGCTTAATTTAACTTCATTTATTGATCAAAAATATTCTTATAATATTTAGACGTGAAAAACAGATAGATAAAAATTTTATCTCATACATTGAAATTTAATTCAGACTAGTATAGCCATTTTTTTGCTCTACTAGGTAAAATTCCAATAGAAAATTTTAGTCTATTTTGATCAAAAATCAAGATGCCTTATGGTATGATTTATCATAGCATTTCAATTTAAGAAGTTAATACTTTCTAGTCCAGTTACATTTTTGGTTCAGGTAGAGGTCAACTAGGCAATCATAGGTCATTTTGACCACTTTTGGAAGTCGGTGTTCTAAGATTGTTTTAAGTCCAATTTCAATTCAATTTTCACTATTCTTTCTAATATTTTACTGGGCACTAGGCCAATTATAACTGGGCGAAGTCTAAGGCCAAAGCATAGGCATCAAATGTCATCTTTAACTAGGCCAAAACATGTTTGATTCTAGCCTCTTAGAGGCACAACTAAGGTTCCATTCATTAGCCTATTTGAAGTCACTTTTCAGTCATTATCTTAAGTTTTCAATACATTATTTAGTTCATATCTTTCTAGCCAAGTCAAGGCACATTTCAAGTGCTCATTGTTATTATAATATGTCATGTCCATCTTTTAAAATTCATGATCATTAAAAGCTAAATTCATAATTAACATTATGCATATACTAAACATCTTTATAAGCTATCTTATAAGCCATATCACTAATACATACTCTCGGGGTACTAAGAGAAAAAAATGTACTCAAATTCCATACCCTTTTACTTAAAATCAAAATTCAATCATAATTACATGCCATGCCATAATCATACTCATTTTCAAGCAAATTATCATAGGCCACTTTCTACCATCATATAATGAACTAAGAATGGCTCTCAAGTAACAAAATCAAATGCATTCTTCACCATTATTTCACAACTAAAATGGTCATAAACTTTATTCTAACATGTCATACAATACTGAAGTTACATTCTAGCCCATGTATAACCATCACAAGTATTGATATCCACCAAATTTAGCGAGGAAAAGGAACTACTTTTGACAAGTTCTTTAAATCATACCCCCTAATTTGCTAGGTGTATACTAATTCATCACAACCAAAGAAGAAATCACTCTTAATTTCACCATTGCAGCCACCTTATCTAAATATTCAACCTTCTAAGCACCCTTTCACAAAATGAAAAAGCTTTAATTTCAATTACATCACTCTTTGAAGATGTCAATCCCATCCATGTTCAAGTTGCCAACCCAATTCTAACTTCCACAATGAACTTGTGCCTACTCTGTGACCACCAATCTGGCCTTCAATGGCTAGCAATCCCTTATACACACCCCTATACACATGTTAACTATGATTTAAAATCAAAAATCACCTAAAAAGCCCAAGGAATAAGGAAGATATAGCCAAGAACTCACCTCATATACACTATTTTGGATAGTTTTGAGTCTGTCTCCTTCTTTGAATTTTATCTCCCAAATGGAAGCTCCTTTTGGCTTTATTCTTTTCCTTAGTGGTGCCTAACATCCAAAGGAAATTTTGGCCACTAGAATATACCTATTTGGAAGTCGATACAGAAACTTATGGCCTAAAAATAAAAAGGCTAGCATTAATAATTAGGCAAAAAATAGGGAGGAGTTTTGTTCTTTACAAGTGGAAATCCACTTGTCATGGCCTATTTGCCACTTGGCAAGTGGGCTAAGACATTTGGCATTGCTATGGGCCCTATTTTGACACCTCAAACTTGTCCCGATAATTCCCGAACCATCCCTATTTTTTGGGAAACTCTAAAATCCATAAAAATTCATTTAGACCTCGAAAAATTACACCATTTATTTTAAAATTCCTATTTTAATCCCCTCTACTTGTTTGTAAATTTTCATGGCCAAATTTCATCGACAGGGTAGTTTTTAGACTACTTCGATTTGCATGCTAACCTCAAAAATTATGAGATTTTGTAAACAATCTCTTATTCCAAAAATTCCTTCACCATTGGACACAGTGTAATTTTTTAGCTTTAGGGTCCACTATTTTTGGGTTTATCCAGGCACATCCCAGGTCATTCCTAACCCAAAAAATTTTTATTGCCCCGATGGGTAGGTCTCAACCTAAGATGAATTGTTGGTTCTGCTAAATTTTTAAATTTTGCCTATTTCATCAAATTAAAGCCCCTTAAAGTTTCACAACCTATGCCATTGCCTCGGACCACATGTAAGTGACACGGCACCCCGAGTGCACTCCTCAGACCCTGTGGCACTATTCCTGGAGCCTCAAAATGTAGGCATTAAATTTATTCCCCTCTTAATAAAATTTCATCCTCAAAATTACCTAAAGCAAATAAAGGATAATATTAAGCTCTCACTCGCTCATCTAGCTCTCAGGTAACTTTATTTATCCTTTTATACTTCTATAACATTGTAATGCTGGTATGGACTCATCTCAATAATTACCTCATTTCACGATCCATATTCTACACTATTTCTCTAGCATAACTTATATCCAGCTATATCTCAATAGCTATCATTAGGGTCTTATATAATTGATCTAATCTATGCCCCCTTAGCATAAAACATAAAAACACTGTGTGTTGCTATAGCTCAGGTGGTAATACAAGCTTGTATGCTAGAGGTTTTGACCTTATCAGTACCCTCGTATGGTCTGATAACTTGGGACTTAATTACCTTATTCCTAAACCTTTGTACCTATTTCCCTGGAAAACTCCAGAATACTTTATCTTTACTAAATATTCAGCAGTCTCCTATTTTAAGTCAGCATAATATTCTAGTCTAATCATATTTCTTTCAGCCTTTTTTGATTCATTTCACGTTTCTTTAGCCTTATTAATTAGGTTTACTTTGAATATTTACTATCTCAAATCTCACCTCAACATGAAAGGTCCTGTATTGTCTATCATACAATGCCTTATAAGGGTCCATTTCTCAACTAAACTAACCACTACTAGTATAGGCAATCCCTACCAAGATTATATACAAATACATGTATCAGAAACCCATAAGCTTACTAATACTATTACAAACATGTGGTCAGATATCTATATCACCCTCTCTGTCTATCCAGCAAACTGAGGATGATAAACTAGGTGATGAGTTAGTTTAGTGCCTAAAGCTGCTTACAGCTTTTGTAAAAATTTAACAGTAAAATGAAATCTCTGTCCATTTGACAATCACTAGTACAACATGAAATCTAATGGCTCATTATCATATAGTCTAGCCACTCTATTTAAGAGTAACCCATCCTAACCGAGTAATTTGAACTATCTTGACTATCTATAAACAATATTTCATGCACCATTACATTTATCTTTACTCAATAATGAACTCATTCCAAAACTCAAAGTTGCTTCTCTCATTATCACTTTGGTGCAATTGTAGGATACAATAATTCAGAAGGATTTTGATGCCCAGCCTCAACTTGCTGGCATATCAAATACTAGGTATTATACCCTACCACATTTCTTTCCATATTAAACCATCAAGAAATAAGAATTCCCAAACTTAGATTTTTCCTTCCAGAATACCTAGAACAAGGAGAATTATATATTTTCTTCAACCTTTGCAACACTGATCCTCTATACAAAATGTACACAATCTATTCTGATAAGTCTACTATTCACTTAATATCACTGAGACCCTATGGTCTTCCCCTCTTTAGCTTTGCTAATTATCTTACTTCACTTGTAAGTCAGCCATTACTACCTTTCTGAAATAACTAGTAACCTAACATTCATAATCTCTTTAGTCACCAAAATTTCCCTATACTTAGCTTTTACTATTACGATAGCTTTCATTGGTAGGTAGTCAATCAAGCAATCAAAATCTAGAACCAACTATACCCAGCTTCTCTATCTCAAGTCCCTTTTTCCTCAGTAATGAAATATTTTACACTTCATTAATCTATACTTATATAGTATTCCTTTTCATACTGATAATGCCATCATATGTTTCAACATAACTACAATGATAATTAGGCCTAAATCAGGGATAAGACAATCCTTCTCTCTTGGCTTCAATTGTCTGAAAGCACAACCCTCCACTTTATCATCTCACATTAACATTTAACAAGCAATTTAGTGAAGCACCTTGCACATAATAAAGTTCTTACACTATTCAAGTTAAATTAGGATAGGAGCCTCTGTCAACCTCTATTTTAACTTAGCAACTATCTTGACATTGATTATTCCACTTAATCCTTATACTCTTTTTGATTACTTCAGTCATAGGAGTAATAATAATGGAAGTCCTCCTACAAGCCCTTTGCAACATCAACTAAGCTTAAAAAATTTCCACCTTAGCTATATTCTCAAAGGGTTTAAATTCCAATACTGCCCTTCCTTTATTAGGGCCAACTCTAACTTGCCCTATTGAAACTATGTGTCCCCAAGAAAAACTTCATTTGCCTAATTCACACTTCTTGAGTTGGGCATATAACCACCTTCCTTTTTGGGTCTGTATCACAACCCTCTAATGCTATTCATACTCTTTCTAGTTCTTAGAATACATCAAAAGATCATTCAGGAACACTATTACCACTGGCCTACATAAAATTATAAACTTTGCTCATTGCAATTTATAAAACTGCTAAGACATTAGTGAGCCCTAATGACATCACCAAGGACTCACCATGTCCACACTAGGCTTTAGAAGCAAACTTAGTAATATTAGCTTCTCTAAATCCTCATTTGATATTATCCATATCTCATGTCAACTTTAAAAGAAAGAAGATCACCCTTTCTCAATGATCACAAAGATTGTTCACCAGAACAAGGGACATCGATCCTACACAATCACTCTATGCAAGTACCTTTAAGGTAATGCACAACTTGAGTAACCTATCTTTCTCTCTCATAGTCAGCATAAGCACTTACTAAAAAACTATAGTAGGTCTAATAAAACCCTTATCACATAACTCTTATGGCTATACTCTTAGAACTTTTATTTTAATAGATGCCCTCTTTTAAGGGACGGTAAACATTAGAGAAATGCTAGGATACACTTTTACTTCAAAATTCAACTTCTTTTGAAATGATAACCTTAGTAGTTCAATATATTAGAGAACCAAGCTTTAACTGATAAATGTGCTAAATAAGAATTAAGTTAGTCTGATCAGTACCTTAGGCCAAACATACTTCTCTCCTCCTGAAGGAGTTATGATATCTTAATAACAAAAGAAACTTGTCTAAAAATTTCTCTCACCATTCACTATCTCTGACAATCTTCGTACAGTCCAGAGGGTCAACTTTCTATGGTTACCCTAAGGTTATAACCTGATACTTAATGAGCCAATCCATCCTATAAGCAACTCAATATATAGAAATACAACTTAATCAAACTAACAACAACTCATGCCCCTAAATCACCAGAGGTATCTGTGATACACCTTTCATAATCACCCACTAGCCTTTAGGGTTGTTAACTCCAATGTCTGTCTCACTGGCTTAGGTTTTACTTGCCTATTCTATACTAGGGCAATACATGCACATAAAGGCATTAAATAAGGATTTATCAAAGTTAAGATTGGAACATTATATAGATAAATGAAACACTAGTTATACTATCTGGTGCTACAGCCCTTTTTTCAATCTCATTGTACACTATCTGGCTAAAGCACAAGCTTTGATTCTAGAACCCTAACTAATACTAGGCTATTCTCCTTTAGTCTACCTTTGACACCTAATTTGGGGTTTAACATTAAATATCTGTGTTTGAGTACCCTCTATCTATCCCTAAGGATACTCTCTCTGTGGTGGCTTCTAACACCATATTAGAGAAATTCTTCTCTCTTGCCTTCTCTGCACTACTCCTAATGCTTTTTTAACAGAAGCTGCATATGGGTGATCCACTCCTGGTATGCTCTCTAGTACTTGGACTTAGATTGAAACTATGCCTATAACTCTCTTTCCTTGTCTTACTGATCTTTTACTGCACTAGGTTGTTCTATAATGCTCTACCTCTTCCTGAAAAAGAGGTCTCTTCTTACTAGTACCATTTCTTTCTATCACATGCAATTAGCATTGACACTGCCAACTCCTTCTTTTTATGTTTTGCTTTCTGTATCCTTAATTCTATATTTAGTCCTATAAGGAATCTCTTATATCATGTATACATATCATTGAAAGTAATTTCCTCAATGTACTTTAAAAATCTAGTAAGATCCTTTCATGTGCTACTTTTCACTCTACCAAGGCAGGATTTCTCCTGCCTATTATTAGTTAGTCACTCCTGACTCTAGCTACTAAGCAGCATAACTAAGTTTAGATGCTAATACTAAACTTCTATATCCTATAGTTATCAAACTAATTGATTCTATAGCCCTCCTTTGGGCAAATAGACTAGTCATTTTTGTACTACAGAAGACTTTTTATTTTCTTAGCCTTAGGCAGCGTAATAGTTTAGAGGAATTAAAACTTAACTATTTCATATCTATGTACTATACCAAGGAACATTGAACCTTTGCTCTGATACCACCAAATGTGACACCCCATACTGGATTCCCGAAGAAACCTAATAACCCTCGCACTTCCCGTCAGGTCATCTATCCTAAAATTTCCTCTAAGGCCATTTATTTAACTTCTACCAATTTCACTCTAAATTATTCCATCTGACTCTAAAATCACTTTAGTCAGTTCCTGTAATCCATTTTGGTTGGAAAAAATCTTACTTAGTCATTACAGAGGAAATCCAATCATACTCAAGTATTAGCTAAAAATCCAATAGCATAATAGCTACCCGGATCCTATCCCAAAATTTTAAACAAGCCTCTATGACACTTTTATAAACAAATCACAACACTTGCACCCATATGGTCCCCTATATTCAACATAACTTCAACCTATCATCATCACACATCAAACTCAGACTTCAGGCCATAGATAAACATGTATGAATATAGAGCCTCAGGGTCACATTAGCATCAACATCATATATAATCATTCATTCACCACAGAACATACATAAAAGCTTTATTTACATAAACATGTTATAATTACTTAATTACATCACATGTTCATAGCCTATAAACATTTACCTACACATTTCCCACCTAAGTATATAGATAACATATTTGTACAAAAATCACATCCAAAGTCTTCACTTGTATCTTTTGAATCGATGTCATTATGCTTTTTGAGGTAAGTCTCGCCATAGTGTACCTACACACCAAAACTCGATATGCTAAGTGTACGAGATACTTAGTGGTGAACATGAAGCAATTTAATCATGTTATAATGTTATTGATTTATTTGGGTAGTTTAAGAATAATTTTATTTCATTTTATAACTTAATTATACACTGGGGTGCTAATTTACTAAAACACCCCTAAGGTATTTCTAAAGTCTAGAATAGTATTTTGGACTTATATAAATCATTTTAAGGGAGGAATATTATTTTTAACATGCCTACTTTGTGAGAATCACTTAATTTATCTTATAGGTAAAAAATTACTAAAATACCCTTTCTATATTTTTATTACTTTTTCTGAAAAGGTCACTCGCCTTTGCTTAACACTTAATTTACTTTACTGCAATTGGTCTAGCACATCTGTGTAAAATGTCTAAAATATCATCTGGCTTGCATTTTATCATAACTTGGGAAATACTATCCCATTATGCTTAATTCTCATGTTCATAATTAGTCTATTTATTTACTTAATTAATTTCTCTAAACCAATGAGGAAGACGACACTTTAAGACACTAGATCTAGAGGGAAAATAAACTGGTGCAGTGGTCCTCATTTTGAACCTATGACGCTGCACTGGCATGCTTGCCATAATGGAGATAAGCCATAGCCTACCTAGAGACAACAAATATAACTGTGTGGCATAATGGAGATTAGCCAGTAGGCCACCCTAACCATAATAAGTGAATAATTGACATAAAGGAGATCAACTTATAGGCCTCCCTAGTCACAAACTATTAAGAATTGGGTGACATAATGAGGATCAGTCTGTAGACCTCTTAAGCCACCAATGAATAACATCAATGACTGGGTGACATAATAGAGATCAGTCCATAGACCTCTCTAGCCACCAATGAACTAGTAGGTGCAAAACCCTAAGTTGACCGATCAACCAATCCAGTAGGTGTCTAACCAATGGGTCAAGTAGCATAATTTAACTTTATTTATTGATAAAAAATATTCTTATAATATTTAGGTGTCAAAAAAAGATAAATAAAAATTTTATCTCGTACTTTGAAATTTTATTTAGACTCGTATAGCCACTTTTTGGCTCTATCGGGTAAAATTCCAAAAGAAAATTTTAGTCTTTTATGATCAAAAATCAAAATGCCTTTTGGTATGATTTATCAGAGCATTTCCACTTGAGAAGTTAATACTTTCTGGTCTAGTGACATTTTTGGTTCAAGTAGAGGTCAATTGGACAATTATAGGTCATTTCGACCACTTTTGGATGTCAGTGTTCTGGGACTATTTTAAGTCCAATTTTAATTCAATTTTCATTATTCTTTCTAATATTTTACTAGGCATTAGGCCAATTATAACTGGGCTAAGTCCATGGCAAAAGCATAGGCATCGAATGCCATATTTAACTAGGCCAAAATATGGTTTGATTCCAGCCTCCCAGAGGCACAACTAAGGTTCCATTCATTAGCCTATTTGAAGTCACTTTTAAGTCATTATCTTAAGTTTTAAATACATTATTTAGTTCAAGTCTTTCTAGCCATGTTAAGCCATATTTCAAGTGCTCATTGTTATTCTAATATTTCATGTTCATCCTTTAAAATTCATCATCATTCAAAGCTAAATTCATAACTAATATTGTTCATATACTAAACATCTTTATAAGCTATCTTATAAGCCATATGACTAATACATACTCTTGGGTAGTAAGAGAAAAAATGTACTCAAATTCAATACCCTTTTACTTGACATCAAAATTCAATCATAATTACATGTTATGCCATAATCATACTCATTTTCAAGCAAATTATCATAGGTCACTTGCCGCCATCATACAATGCACTAAGAATGGCTCTCGGGTAACAATATCAAATGTATACTTCACCATTATTTCATAACTAAAATGACCATAAACTTTATTTTAACATGTCATACAATACTGAAGTTACATTTTATCCCATGTATAACCATCACAAGCATTGATATCCACCAAAATTAGCAAGGAAAAGGAACTATTTTTGACAAGTTCTTCAAATCGTACCCCCTAATTTGCTAGGTGTGTAATAATTCATCACAAGCAAAGAAGAAATCACCCCTAATTTTATCATTCCAGCCACCTTATCTCAATATTCAACCTTCTAAGCACCCTATCAGATAATGAAAAAGCTTTAATTTCACGTACATCACTCTTTGAAGATGTCAATCCAATCTATGTTCAAGCTGCTAGCCTAATTCTAGCTTCGACGGTGAATTTGTGCCTCCTTCGTGACCTCCAAGCTAGCCTCCAATGGCCACCAATCCCTCATACTCACCACCACACACATGTTAACTATAATTTAGAATAAAAAATCACCTAAAAAACCCAAGGAATAAGGGAAACACAACTAA
>CANXYI010533364.1:0-10501 GCA_948208565.1 Hura crepitans | reverse complement strand
TGCTTTTGCATATGTTAATTGAATGTGATGGATCTGTGTTATGTATCCAATAAAATGATTATATTGAATTAATTGAATAGAGTAAGCTAATAATTAAAAGAGGGATAACAGTCAAACTGAGCATATGACATCTTGTATCTAAATTGGCTATCGATTGGATATTAGGGAGTTACACTTCACAAGATAAAATCCCTAATATTAAATGCTTATAAGCTCTAAATTTAAACATAAAATCTTTATAATTTTTCATTAATTCCATCCCAGACAAAACTCCTATGGCTTTTTTGCTGCGCTACTCTGATATACTGTAACCTTTTACCCTGATTCACTTATTTATAACCTACACATTGCAAATAATATGATTTGCTAAGCATAGAGCTTAGTGGTGTATCCAGTAATCTTATGCTCGTGCATGCTCTTATTAATTACACATTAGGTTACATTAAACATCATTCATCTTGTACATGTTACTTAGATTTTGTATAACAATGATTAGTCATTCATAAATTAACAACATGTGATAGATACATGATGCATCAATTATCAACTACATTTACAATCTTAACTCCTAATTGTAAATATAACTAGCCAATTTTCATGTCTCTATTTCATTATCTCATTATGTAAAGCCTACTTTTATTCATTTTACACTTATCCTTTATTATCATAACAAATCAAAGATCTCATTTTATATTTACTTATTTTTATTATTTTAATATTTATACGATACATATGATTTACCCATAATTATATAAGAGATATGTGTTTAGTATTTACAAACAACTTCTTTTATTCTTGCAATTATGATAATAAATACATCATAAGTGACAATATATATAACATGATATAACTATTTACATGGTCCCAAACTTAACATCCCTAATCAAAAGCATCACAATTGTTTAGCCATAAGCATCATGATAATAATCAATTATTCTTAAGTCCATATTATTTCTTGATTTAATTTTACTTATGTTATTATCCATTTTATATTGCTTATACCTAAGAGATAACTCTCAAAACTAGATATTAAGATCTTTACCGTAAAGGTCTCATAAGATATGCAGTGGCTTTTTTGAACTTATACAGCTATTATACTAGCCTAAATATGTATGTAGTGGCCTTGTTAGACCTATACGGCCATTACATTAACCTCAACATACATATAGTGGCTTTGTTAGACCAATACAACTGCTACACTAGCCTAGATATACATGTAGTGGCCTTGTTAGACCTATACGGCTACTACACCGGCCTAGTAGCACCATAGTATCTAGTAGTGCTATCTATCCCTAGTTGACCGAGGCTATCTAATCGTATAAGACAATCAAGTTCATTATGTTCCTTTTTTCCTAAATTATTTATTTTAATTCTTTAGGTATTTAATCAATACATAAAATTATATAACAACAAGCTTTTCATTTAGTATTCTTTCTTATATAATCGTTCATGCCATATAGTATCATAGTCATCATATCATATGTATACACTTTTCATTCCTTCATAAACATTTTGGTAAACATACATTACTTTCCATATAAGGAGGTCAAGCACGTAGATCATACATAAATCATACATTATTTTCCATTGATGTGTGCTTTAATCATCATCATAGATCTACATGGGCCTTTTGACCTTACAAGGTAACCTTACACCACATAGTTTTCTTTTTCATCTCAATCATGCCTTTTACACAAATAGGCATATATAACTCATTTCAAAATTAACATGGTGCAACAAGGTTATATAAAGTCTCAATTTATATTATATGTTGTATATGCATTAGGCACTATTACATGTTTACATATTCCTTTTTGAGAATAGCATGATCACATGTAATTATACATGCTTTAACATTATCAATGTATATAGCATCATTTATAACATTATTCATCATGGGAACTATAGATACACCTTATGTACCATTTGGCCAATACATGCTATGAACTTAAGATCACCAATTTCTCATATATACACAAAAACAATTATTTATGGCTTCATATTATCATTACATGTCATCTAGCATTGTTAACTTATCAAGTATAACCAAATAAGCAATCAACCGTACATTAGCCCACACATAACTTTTATCCAAATAACTCATTTTATAGCATGGACAATTTTAAGCAACATGTTATATTTTCTTATACAAACCTCACTCAATTTTAGACAAACCCATTTTTATGTCTTCAAATTCACTCATTCATTCATTATACACCTAATTCTCATGATCACAATCTTAATCACAATTTTCATACCATCTAGCATTGTTAGTATGTCAATCCCAACCATGGAACTATTCGGCCATACTAACTCTCAAAGCATATTAGATTCATTCCAACATACAATAGCACTAACAAGTTATGACATGCATTATTAACCATATTGTTAGCTTATGTGATATATCACCATTATAACACATATTCCCATCTAAGGTTCATTCAAGGTAGCATTTGGCCACCACTTAAGTAAGACCATAATATCTATTTTATTAATAACACATGTATAAGCATTTATTATATCCACACTTCTTTACTTTGATTTAACAACATACACACAATATATGCATAAATTATATTGATTACACTTAACTCTCATTTACATTTAGAATATTCATTGTGTAAATACCTTTACTAATAGTGGCCAAATCACCAAACCAAAACTCCTCAAGACATCATACATAACAAATTATTTACATACTAAAAGATAAGGAACATATGTACATTACATGCCCAAGCTAATGAATTACTTTTACATTATCTAGAACTATATAGATATCCATCATATACATTACACTTCAATGCCTAAACATGTCAAAGAAACCACAAATTTCCTTACAAGCTTTATTGTTCATATATATATGTATGTACAGATATTAATACATCTATAAGAAGCATTACTCACATAAGAACATTCACTCTTAGTTGTCAATTAAGAAATATACATTTGCTATAATTCATTTATATTCAATTAAACTTCCTAAGGGTGATGATCATTATCAAATAAAACGTGGATAGAAAATTCTATAAAGAATATTATACTTAAATAAAATGTAAACATAATGTCAAAGAAATGTATACACACTATAAGTTTTAGAAAATTATTGGATACACTTACTAGCTTTCCTCAAAGCTCTTTCAATCTTAAGTTATTTATTTGGACCTCTTAGTTATCTTTATGCCACTTGCTTTAACCATTCTGGAGTTCTTTCAACCTGTAGATTCTAATCCATTTTAATTGATCATATATTCATAAAGAAATAGCTTAGCCATTTCATATTAATGCTAACCTAGCTTATCTTTATCCATTACACTAACAAACTTCTATTAAAAAAAGGAAATCCACATAAATGCTAAAACTCATTGTAATATCTCTTATACTTTCCATACCAAAAATTACTTCCACAACACAATATGTTGAAGTTAGATTTTTCTGCAGTAGAACATAAAGTGTAACCTACACTGCTTTAATTTGTACCATCAATAGTATTTGCTATAGCAAGGTAAAAATTATGTCCTCTAAAATTAGCACTTATACTCTATGCAGTAAACACACCCACACATTAGTATATAGTGTGATCTAAAATAAACACTATAATCATCTCTAATAAGCTCATATAGTTGCCTAGTTTTAGAACTCAAATTCATAAACATCCATACCTATGTTTACACAATATAAAATAGGAACACACTAATGAGAAAAAGATTCTAACCTCACTTGTGATCACAGCTATTGTGGAGGGCACTATACCCCGCTGTTGGTCCTTCAGCCAATTGAGCCTCTAATTGACACCATAAGTCTTTTGCTGATACATAGGAAGTAGATTCAATCTCTCCTTATTTGTCTTATTTTCACTGAATGCTCTTCATTTCCATAACAAAGCAGAACTTAACATAACTTGGTTTCAAGGAAATAAACAATAAACTAAAGGCAAAAATTTAATAAAGCTATTTTGATACTTATTTGAATTGAAAACTGAAGATTCCTTGGATGCCGTTAAAGCCTTTCACTCCTTACTTCCTATAATGCCTATGAATTAAGGCTTTGTGAATAAAGCCACAGGGTCTAAAAAGTGTGCTTGGGTTGTCGAGACACTTGCATATAAATCAAGGCAGTGGCATTGGCCATGAAACTTCAAGGGGCTCTAAGTTGATGAAAAAGTTGAAATTTAAAAATTTAGCAGAACTAATAATTCATTTTAGATAGTAAGGAGTGCATCTGTGTAATAAAAATTTTTCGGGTCAGGATTTAACCCAAGATATGCTCGGATAGACCTAAAAAAGTGGACCCTAAAGCAAAAAAATTACATTGAGTCCACTAGTGAAAAAATTTTTAAAATTAGAGGTCATTTGCAAATTCTCATAATTTTGGAGGTTGGCATGAAAAATGATATAGTCTAAAAAATTACCTTATCGATGAAATTTGGCCACAAAAATTTATGAACAAATAGAGGGGATTAAAATATGAATTTTAAAATGAACGGCATAATTTTTTGATGTCTAAGTGAATTACTGTGAATTTTTGAAGTTTACCAAAAACTTGAAATGGTTTTGGGATTTTTAAGAAGTGTCAGGACCACCCTTGTCATGTCAAAATGGGACCCACCCTATGCCAAGTGGCTAAGGAGGCTTGTAGAGTGGCAAACCTCACTTGACATATGGATTTCCACTTTAAATGAAGAAAAATCTTCTTCCTCCTTTCCCTGCTATTGCCGATGCCAAGGGAGAAGTAAATTGGGCATAATGTTTTCATCTCTTCACCAAAAATGGTGATTCTAGTTGCTAAATTTAGCTTTATCTATTAAGCACCATGAGGAAAAAGAATTAGGTAGAAAGGACTTCTTAATTGACTAGTTCAAACAGTTCAAAACTAGGGTAAAGGTGATTGGAAAATGTTAGGAGAAATATCTCCCATGCTTGTACTCGAGAACTACCATGGATGAATATTATGTGTGATGGTATGTGACCTATGATAATTGGCATAAAGTTGGGTATGTATGTGTGTATTTATGTTCATGGCATATATGTGTGGATGGACATTGATATATGGTGGAAAGAAAATGGAAGTATGCATAATTTTCCTTGATAACTCAAGAGTATGTTGATGGCAATATGGCATGTAATGTAGCTCATAGAAGTGTTAGGCATATGAATTATATTGGTTAAGGCAATTAGCTTATAATGACCTTAAATTAAACAATGAATATAGAATGTTGATATATTAAATACATTTTGAGATTTTATCTTTAAATGACTAAAAGGTTGAACTAAAACATATAACTATGACCTAGAACAATTACTTAAAAAGTGGCTTGAAATGAACTATGAGAATTGAACATTAACTTGTGCCTTTGGGGCTAGATTTGAGATATAAGTATGTTTTGAAATTTTGCCTATTGTTTGGCCTTAGAAGGGGCCTAGATATGATTGGCTTTAGGCCTATGAATGTGCTTAAGAAGATGTTGAAAACTGTGTTGAATTTGGACTTAAAACAGTCCCAGAATTAGGTCTTGAAAAGTGGTCGAAATGACCTATAATTGTCTAGTTGACCATTGCCTAAACCAAAAATGTCACTAGATAAAAAGTGTTAATTTCCTAAGAATTAATGCTATGATAAATTATAACACATTAAACCTTGTATATTGGTAATAAAAGAACTTAATATTAATTTAGGGTTTATACCTAGTAGAGCAAAAATGTGGCTATAGCAAACTGGCTGAAAAATAAATTGTGATAAAATTTATAACTATGTGTTATTGCAACTTAAATATTATGAGAACGCTTTTGGTTAATAAATAGACATAAAATGAGCTAATTGGCCCGTTAGTTAGATCCTTACTATATGGGTTGACCGGTCAACTTAGAGTTTTCGTAGCTGCTAGTTATCTAATGTTCAGGCAATGGATTTTATTGGTGGCTAGGGAGGCCTACGGGCTGATCTCCATTATGTCACCTAAATGTTGAGATATTATTTGTGGCTAGGGAGGCCTATGGGCTGATCTCCATTATGTCACACAGATGTTATTTATTTGTGTCTGGAGAGGCTATGGGCTAATCTCTATTATGGCACATGTGCCGATGCAATGACATAGGTCAAGAATGTTGACCACTGCACCAGTTTATTTTTCCCTCTAGATCTAGTGTTTTTTAGTGTCGTCTTCATAGTCAAGCCAGTGAATTGAATTAAGTGAATAATTAATATGGTCAAGAAAATGAAATTAAGCATAATTAGATAATATCTTTGAGTAATTAATGAAATATAGACTTAAGGGCATTTTGGTCATTTTACACACATGTTGTTAAATAAATTGATTAATGTAAAGTATGCATGCTATGAATATTCATAACTATCTAAAAAATTATGTGAATCAAAAAGGTTATTCCCTAACATATAAATGCCTTAGGGGTAATTTAGTAATTTGATAATATTTATATAAATGGAATCAAATAACTTAGTAAACTCAACTATTAGACTGCACATGTATATAAAGATATAATACCATGATTTATATGCTTTAAATTCACCACTGAGTATCTTGTATACTCATGTACCTATTTTGGTGCACAGGTACTCAAAAGCAAAATCCTACCTTGTGAAGCGTATAGATAAGAGTTCAGAGGATACCCTTGAAGGGATATAAGTAAATGTTGTATAGTTTCAATATCCATCTACCTAGGTGGGAATTAGGTAGAAAACATGTATTCAAGTTCTCTAAATATGATGTATATAAGTATGCAAAAACTGTTGATGTAAATATAATAGCCCTATATGTTTTTCTTATGAATGTATGTTAAGAAATGATGCTTGTTGATGATGTGAGCCTAAGGCTCTATATATGTATGTTTTTATCTGTGACATGAAGCCTGTGATTGCTATGCAATAGCTACCATTGTTAGATTGAGAATGGGGGACTAGATAGGTCTAGGAGTTGTGAAATGTTTATAGAAGTGATTAAACAAGTTTTAAAAATTTTAGATAGGACCCTAGACAGCCGTTATGCTACCAGAATTTTTAGAATAATTGAGAATGACTCTTAATTACCTGGAATTGATATCATTTATATGAGTACAACTTAAGTAAGGTATGAAACCAAAGAGAAGTGAATTAGGAAACAAAGTAAGTTAAACTAGTGTAAAGTAATACAAGTTAAATGAATGGTACAAGTGTCCTATGTTAGGATGGGTGACCTAGGAGTGTGTGCATTACCTATGGGGTTTCTTAAGGAATCCAGTAGGAGGCACATTTAGTGGTATTAGAGCTTAGATTTAATGTTCCTTAGTAGAGTACATGGATATATAATGTTTAAGTTTCCAATTCCTCTGAACTGTTATGTTATTTGAGGCTAAAAAGGAAAAGTCTTTTATAATACAGAAATGACTAGTCTAGTTGCCTAAAAGAGGGGCCAAGGACCTTACCCGATTCCAAAAGTAGGTTGAGGAGTTTTCAATGGTATATAAAGAATGTAAGAGATTCTTAATAGGACTGAAGGTAGGATCAAGGATATAGATAGCTAAACCTCGAAAAGAGGGATTTTTCAATACAGATACTAGTTGTCTGTGACATGGAGGAAATGATTCCAGAAAGGAGAGACCTCTTTTAGAGAAAGAGGTAGTACACTGTGAGGTAGTCTAGTGCAGCGGTAGGATGGTAAGATATGAAGAGAATGGCTTGTTACAGGCATAGTCTGAGCCTAAGTCCTAATATCAGATAGGGTATTAAGAGTAGAGGTAGACATAGACCCAGAGGTCAGGGTAGGCTTGTATTGGTAGACCTTAATTGCCTTTTTAGGTTGATAGTACTCCTTATAATGGGGGTAATTAGAGTGGACCTCCCATGTGGGTCATTTATCAGAAGAAGCACTGGGTGCAGTGCAGAGAAGGCAAGAGAGGAGAATGTCTCTAATGTGATGCTAAAGACCACTATAGAGAGAGTGTCCTCAGGGATAGATAGAGGGTGCTCAGACACAGAAACCTAAAGTTACACCACCAAAGTAGGGGTTAGAGCTAGACTAAAGGAGAGTAGTTTAATGCTAGTCAGGGTACTAAAATTAAGGCTTGTGCTTCAGCCATACAATATGTAGTGAGAACTAGAGAAAAGACTGTAGCACTAGATGGTATAACTGGAATTGTGTTTATCTAATTTTATAGTCTTGACTTTGATAGACCTTGATTTAATGCCCTTATTTCTATATATTACACAAGCAGAGAATAGGCATATAGAGCCGGAGCAAATTGATGTAGACATCAGAGTTAGTAACCTTATAGGGTAATGTGTGATTGTGAATAGGGTGCATAGGAGAGGCCCTTTAGTAATTCAGGGTATAGTTTGTTGCTAATATGATCAAGTTGCATCCCAATGAGTTTGATGTAATTCTAAGATGGATTAGCTTGTTAAGTACCAAGCTATGACTGATTGTGAATATAAAAAGTTAAACCACTAGACTATGTGAGGACTGGTAGTGATAGTGAATGGTGAAAGGAACCTTCTAGACAATTTTACCTTTGTTGTTAAAATATATATAACAACTCCTTCAGAAAGGGTGAGGCATGTTTGGCCTATGTTATTGATCCGATTGTTTTAACTCTAATTTAGCATATATTCCAATGTATTTGAGTTTTCTAATGTATTCTTAATGAGCTATCAAGCTTACTACCTTAAAGGGAGCAGGATTTGATATTGAAGCATATCCTGGCATTGCTCTAATACTTATTTTTCTTTATAGAATGGCATCTATTAAAATAAAAGAACTGAGAATACAGCTGCAAGAGTTATATGGTAAGGGTTTTATCAGATCTAGTATAACTTTTTTAGGAGTGCCTATACTATGTATTAAGAAGGAAAAACAAGTCGCTCAGGTTATGTATTACTTTATAGGCAGTTGAACAAAGTGACTACGAAGAATAAGCATCCCCTATTTAGATGAATAGTCTCTTTGATCATTTGAGAGGGGCTAGTATATCATCTAAAATTGATATGAGATCTAGATACTATCAGCTGAAGATTAAGGAAGCCGATGTTTCTAAAACTACCTTCAAAACTCGGTGTAGGCATTTTCAATTCTTGTTGAGGCCATTGGGATGCATTAATACCCCAACAGTTTCTATGGAACTTAATGAATAGAGCTTCTAAAAATCTTATATAGATGGGTGGTGGTAAAGTTCATAGATGACATTATGGTGTACTTTAGAAACCAAAAAGAGAGACAGTTATGTGTCAAGCTTAGAAAGTATAAGTTTAGCTGAGTGGAAATAGTGTCAGTAGAAGGAATCAGAGTTAATCCTAGGAAAGTGAAAGCAGGACTAGAATGGGAACTGTTTAGGAATGTTATAGAGGTGAGAAGTTTTTTGGGGTTAGCTGGGTACTACAGGAGATTCATTAATGGATTCTTCATTATTGCCATTCCTTTAACTAGACTAATTAGAAAAAATATAAAATTTGTGTGGAATGATAAATGTCAAGCCAATTTTGGTAAGCTAAAATAGATGTTGATAGAGGCTCCTATCCTGATTTAGCCTGAACAAGGTATGGATTTTGTGATATATAGTGATGCTTCATTGAATGGCTTAAGCTGTGTATTGGTACAAGATGGAAAAGTAGCAGCTTATGCTTCAAGGCAATTGAAGCCATATAAGAGAAACTATCCTACGCATGATTTGGAGCTAGTTGCTATTGTGTTTGCTTTGAAAATCTGGAGACACTGTCTATATGGTGAGAATTGTTATATATATATATAGATCATAAAAGCTTGAAATACCTCTTTACATAGAAAAAACTGAACCTAAGACAGAGAAGGTGGTTAGAATTACTTAAAGATTATGATTGTATTATTAATTATCATCCCAGAAAAGCAAATGTGGTGGCTAATACCTTAAGCTAGAAATTTATGGTGACTTTGAAAGCTATGAATGTCAGGTTACAATATACTTCAGAAGATACTATATTGGTCAAGTTGTAAGTGAAACCAGATTTTAGGTAACATATCAAAGAGAGTCAAAAGAGAGATGATCATATAGTTCAGATAATTAGCGAAGCTAAAGAGGGAAAGGCCATAGGGTTTGAGTTAACAAAGGATGGGTATCTATACTATCAGAACAGGTTATGTGTACCTAGTACAGATGACTTGAGATTACAGATACTTAGAGAGGCATATGAAGCTCCTTATTCTATGCACCAAGGGAGTATGAAGATGTATTTGGATTTGAAATCCTAGTATTAGTGGTTTGGTATAAAGAAAGATGTAGCAGAATATGTTGCTAGGTGTTTGATATGTCAACAAGTAAAAGCTAAGCATCAGGTTCCTTCTAGCTTACTACATCCTATACCAATACTAGAATGGAAATGGGAGAAAGTGGCTATGGATTTTGTGATAGGGTTACCTATGACTAGAAGCAAGTGTGATGTTGTGTGGACAATAGTGGATAGATTGACTAAGACAATGCATTTCATCCCTGTCAGAATGGATTACTTAGAAAAATTAGCTAAACTATATGTGGATGAGATA
>CANXYI010533334.1:0-14054 GCA_948208565.1 Hura crepitans | reverse complement strand
AGACCTCATAGATCATGGTGTGATACCTTACCCTGAAAATCACCTATTACCAAACCTCAACAACATCCCTCAAATCTCTAAAAAATAAGGTTCTCTCTTTCTAACTTTCAATCTACCACCTCATAGACCAATTCTTAACCAACTACAAGATTCAACCAATTAAGGATATGGAAGGATCCAATAAAGATGTTGAGATTGCCTTTGTTTTCTTTTTTAGTTTTCTTTTGCTTCTATGTCATATTTTTCTCATCTAATTGTTTCTTGCTTCTATGTTAGAATGATTAAAGTTTAATAAAACATCATTTGTTTCCTTCATGAGCATTTTTGTGTATCACATTCATTGCATAGCATGATACTCTTGAAAGTGAGTTGAGAGATTAAAAAAAAGACAGAAAAAGAGAAAAGAAAAAGAAAAAATAAACATAATCGGCTTAATCCATATCTGTTACAAATAGTTCATGATGGCTTAACAATGCTACACATAATTTTAAAGCTCAAGACTTGATCTTTCCTTGTAAAGCATGAGAAATATCCCTGAATATGAGGTGAGAGAAAGAAAATAGTAAGTTAGGGGTAATTACACCCAAAAGAATGCCTTTTGTTCAAATCCTAAAAGAAGTCTAAATTTAATAGGCTCTAAATCTAAAGCATCAAAGCCTAAAAGTTTTTGGCAATTGCACTAAAAAGCCAAACCTTTCTTGATCCTTGTTCACACAAAAAATTAAAAGTAAGAAGATGCTGAACTCTAAAAGCCTATAATTGCAAACAAGTTTGCCTTAAGCCTCAAATAATAAAGCATTCCCTTTTCAACTATGGTTGCCCTCATTTAAAAAGAAATGAATTTTCTTGTTCCCGCTAGGCTAATCAACTTAGAACATGAGCCTAGACAAAATTTAGGGAAATTTGAGATTAAATATTTAGTCAGAAAATCTTCAGACTGACTAATAATAGGGATATGATCAATGCAGTACTGGGAAAGGTTGAAAAGATGACATTCAACATTCAAAGATTTAAAATGTTGGGGGCATGAAGTTGGCACAAGTAGCAAGCCACTTATTGATCTAAAAAGCTCCTATAACAAGAGTTTCACAACATATCAAGCCATCTTAGAAGGTGCACATCTAAATTCAACTAATCAAACACTATAGGATCACATTCTAAGCCTTAACCAAATGTGGATAAGCTGAATTTAGAAAAATGAACCAAAGTAAGGTCGCTAGGTTAAAAACCCAAAAATGGCTGCCTGGGCAAAAATTAGAGCATAACTTGATAGATTGAAAACTTGTAAAAGGCAGTCTAGGCAAAAATTAGAGGTTGAGAGAAAATGTTTAGTTGGAAAATCTTCAGACCAACTAATAACAAGAGTACCATGCTATGGATACATTCATCATGCTCATTCTTCATAATCATTCAATCTTCAACCACATATGTTTTAATGTCCTCCACAACAAATTTACATTGACTTGGCCTTACCATAATTCAACCTACTTTCACCTATACCTTTTCATCACTATAATTAGACCTCTTCCTCAACAGACATCTTGTTTTAAACCTTAGACTAACCTAGCTTACAACTTTACAACTTCATTCTTTTCTCAAACCTAACCTTTTCCTGTTATGAGTCTGAGAGGAGAATGATCCCAATAACAAAACATTTACTAACTCATACATATATACATCATAAACAATAGATCTATTTAAAAAAATTGCCCATTTTGCTTGCCTTCATTCATACATTCATCATAGAAAAAAATGCATCCATTGTTCAACATACATCATCTTTCATCTTCCATCGCCATTCGTACAACATAAAAGATGATTCATTCATTGAAATCACCTTAGAAAATTCATAGTCATGTCTTAAATTCACCTACCATTCATTCAAATAAGTAAAGGCAAATGCATCATTATGCATACCTTGGCACTAGAAAAGATTAGGAACTAATACCTATCATTACATTCATCATTCAACAGTGAGTCAAAACATACCTGAAAAGATTAGAAGTTATCATATATGTCTTAAACACCCAATAAAATTATTCCTTCACAAAATCACCTCATCGCTTTCTTATGCATAAAGAGCATGCATCATCTTTTTGTGCATGAAGGCCTATATCATTTATGCATACATCCCCCTATGCATGAAAGCATGCATCATTTGTCCACAATTGGTCATTTATTGAACATCATTTATCCATATCTTCTTTACGCATGCAAGCATACATCATTTATCTCCTTACTTTCCGTATGCATGAAAGCATGCATCCCTTGTTTCATTATTTCCTATGCATGAAAAATATGCATCACATCATTCACACTTTCTTTGTGTATTAAAAGTATGCATACTTTATTTCCATATTTCCTATCTATAAAAGCATGCATAATTTATCATACTTTTCCTATGCATGAAAGCATGCATCACTTATCATACTTTTCCTTATTGATAAAAAGCATGCATCTATTGTTCATAGATCATCTATACATGATTTTCCATGCATAAAAGCATGCACCTATTAGTCATTCATTCAACATCATTTATACTTTTCTATGCATGAAAAGCATGTATCACTTATCCATGTCTTCCCTATGCATGAAAGCATACATCTCTTATCCATATTTTCCTATGCTTGAAAATCATGCATCATTCATATTTTCATTTACATGAAAAACATGCTTTATCTATGTTTTCTTATACATGAAAACATGCATCACTTATCCATACTTTCCTATGCATGAAAGCATGCATCACTTTTCCCTATTTTCTTATGTAAGAAAAGCATGCATCATCCCTATGATTTTCTTTACATGAAAAGCATGAATCATTCACAATTTCCCTTACATGAAAAGTATGCCACATTTATCATACTTTCCTATGCATGAAAGCATGCATTATTCATTTATGTTTTCCTATACATGAAAGCATGCATCACTTATCCATATTTTCCTATGCATGAAAAGCAAGCATCATCCCTATGATTTTTTTTGTATGAAAGGCATGCATCATTCACACTTTTTATGCATGAAAGCATGTATAATTCATCAAATTTTTCCTATGCATGAAAAGCATACATCATCTACACCTTCTTATGCATGAACACATGTATCATGCATGAAAGCATGCATAATTCATTGAATTTTTCCTATGCATAAAAAGCATGCATCATTCATATTTTCCTATGCATGAAAGCATGTATCATTTAACTATGATTTCCTTTGCATGAAAGCATGCATCATTTTCCCTATGCATCAACTATCCAAGATTAGTCATTCATCTAACATCATTTATCCATAACTTCCATATGCATGAAAGACCGTATCATTTATCTCCCTATTTTCCATATGCATGAAAATCATGCATCTTTTGTTTCCATGTTTCCTGTACATGAAACCATGCATCACTTATCCATACATTCCTATGTATAAAAGCATGCATCACTTATCTATGTTTTCCTATATATGAAAGCATGCATCATTTATACAATCCTATGCAAGAAAGCATGTATTATTTATCCATACTTTCCATGCATGAAAGCATGTACCACTTATCCATATTTTTCGGTGCATGAAAGCATACATCATTTATCATATTTTTCCTATGCATAAAAAGCATGCATCCATTGTTCCTCATCATCTATGCATGAAAAAGACATGCAACATATTTTCTTGCATGAGAACATGCATCTTCCACACACATTAACCATATATGCAATAAGTGACAAAATCATAAAGCCACCGAATTGTGCGAATCAAAGTTTGATCGTAAAGGTATGAGAAAACAACCTATATCATACAAACATGATAATAATAAGTGGGATAATAAAAAGGTGAAAATAACAAGACTTCAAGTATATACTTTAATGTGTACTATTACTTTAGCATTTCACAGCACACACTAAAGTGAGGGCAACTGTAGACACCTCGATTTTAGGTGTAGGACTTTCTTATGTATTTAGACTTTGACTCGACTCGAAAAACTCACAGTGTGACCTGAATTGTGAAAAAAATGGAAATCTATGGTGAAAGTAGAGGGCTTAGGCCGATAGGCCTAAGCCTGAAGCTTAAAACTGATTCTAATGAGGATGTAGGGGTGATGCCCCTACAGTATGGGCCTATTCACCTTTTCGAGCCTATGATCATAACCAGAGATAGGCTCAAGCAATAAGGCAAGTAGCCTAAAACCTAAGTCCGCACAAACCAACATGATACAAGTCTGTATGAACTTAATGCTATAAAGTCTGCATGGATAAACCAAAGCTCATGTCTGCACGGACTAACCCAACCATGGCTAAGTCTGCATGGACTAAGCTGTACAGGTCCACACGGATCTACCAATGAAAAACTTCTAGAAGTGCAAAATTCCTATTCAAGCATTAATTCCTAATCCTAGCAAAACTCTGAATGGGAAAGCTATTCACCAACCTTATAAATACCCTTCTTATCAACTTATTTAAAAGGGAGAATGCACACAACACACAATTGAAGACAACTGGCACAAGATCCACTCTACTAGCCCTAAGCCATCATTAAAATTATTCTTCCAAAAGCCAACCATTGTCTTGTTGCTTGGTGCTCACTTCAACGTAAGATCTGAGGCTTTTTTCATCATATTCATTCATTTATTTGAGTTGTTTGTTTAACTAATGATCTCCCATGATTAATTGTCTAGTGATGTGGTTCTATGTAATCCCCATGACAATTATAGGAGTAGCTCAACCTATTAAATCGATTTAAGAATGTTTTAATCATTCATGGAAAATTGTAATCGCACTTACATTCTAGAACTAGCGCCTAAGTATACACGGACCTATTTTAAATGATAGAAGGTTCATATAAACCTATTAATTGAATATGTATATAGTAGAAGGTCCGTATGGACCTATAAATTGGATATGTGTGTAATATAAGGTCCGGACGGGCCATGGTATGATAACAATAGCATGCTTGCTTTGTCTATTATGTTTTAACAAATTCTATTCACCATGTTATCATTCCCTTATATCTATATCACATTTTATGATCATTCTATTTGACATTGCCATTAGGTCCTCACAGACCACTATTTGGTGTTATTAATCTCTTCTTTTGAGTTTTATGCAAGTGACCCTTTTCATTAGACTGGAGGTTCAGATGGACAGAATACCTATTCTGGGAAGTAGTCTATAAAGACTAACATCAATGCCTTATGTAGTCCGTACGGACTAATCGATGTACAAACAGGACCATTCTAATTTCTTGTTTTATTTCTTCTGGTTTTGTACTATTTACACTTCATTAATTATTTTGGGGTTGTAATAGCTAGTAAATAACTTGTTTTACACATTAAAACCTAACTTTCACATCAAATGGTTTTATACATAATTAATTGGTGTTTTCTATGAAAATGGATTTGTATTTTCTTAATCAAAAGTCACATGGAAAATGTATTTTAATAAAAGCCAATCTCTTAGAGATGGGAGTTGGGTAATTACTACCAATTCCTATGGAATTACGAGTAGTTGTTAGGCCACATAACAACTAATCAATAACCCACTTTCTAGATGTACAATATACATTCTTTAAATACTGCGATTTACTTTCTTTACATGAAAAGGTAACATAACTTCTTTAAATATAATGCATGCTTGTTTTATAAGGGATTGATAAATGTTACAATATAAATAGACAACATATTATTAGGGCATAAAAAAGATATGAAATCCCAAAACTTTTTAGTACAAAAGATTAGAGGTCCTAGTGTAAAGGCTAGGTGGCGGCTCTACTAACCACTCCTATCCCCGGTAAAAATGCATAATCTCTACAACTACCATCTTATCACTTCTTTAGTCTTCCATATTTCTTTGAATTTTATAACACATATAGTTAGTAAAACTATAAATGCCTAATGCTCATTCATTCACATTTGCCTATGTACTCACAAACCATACTACGTTAAAATTTTGTTCAACTACTTAAATTATCCCATTAAATTTAGCCATTTGGCCTAAGGATAGAAAGCCACATGATAATTAACTTGATGTTTTAAACTTCATTCAACTTCTACAAAAAAAATACGAGACTGCATTTTTGGGTTTTCACAAGTCATGTACTTTGTATGCTTGTATTATCTCATAGTTACTTTGTTATGTCAACATATTCAATTACTAATCAATTTTTATTGGCAATAGTGTGTTGTCTTGGTCAATTGGCCCACTTCCTACTTAAAAGGCAATTTTAAAAGCATTTATAATTTTGCTTCCACTTATTAGCTTGCTAAATGTTAGTTCACAAATCCCGTGACATTAATTTTTACATATGGGTATTAAGAATGTGTTTTTAAGTCATTGTATGTCTTTGTAATACTTAGATGTATAACATATAGACTATCATTTCTTCTAATATGCCCCTATCATCATTACATCCACTAGTTTGTATATTTTGTCTTGATAACATAAACATTTGTTAACTCATTTGATACTATTTCCATTATATTCTCCTATTAGTCTTATTTCAATTTATCATTGTGCTTTATAAACTTACTAAAATAAAGCAATGTTAACTCTCAACCCAATATGAATCAAGTGATAATTTCTCATCTTCCATATAGACAAAAGCCATTTGGCATATAAACTTTAACTACTATATCAACTTTACCTAGATGGTAATTAGGAAAGGAACTACAACAACTTAATAATTCCACCCATCATTTATGTAAATATTGTGACACCTCTTGCCTGATCAAATCATTGTACTTGAATAAGGAGAGACACATAAACTGATATCCAAATATTAATGTGGAAAATCTTTATTTACTAAAATCTTATTATTGAGATTTAAAACATACTTTGCATGCACATAGTTATAAAAATATGAATTTACAAAAATCATATTCTAAGGTGTACTATTAGGGTCCTTGTGCCAAAATTTTAGGAGCACAACAAATGTACTAGGCACTATCCAAAGTGTAACCTATATAAAAATAGAACTTCTACAACATTCAATCACACAACAACTGCATCTAGGTCTATTTAACCTTTCAAATCAACTCAACTAGCTCAAACAAAAGAAAATATGTAGACTCTACTTTCATATTCATTTATATGTAAAAGTTTTATATACAACTTTTAAAAGTTATAAAATAAACTTAAAGCATAGATTAAGCCTAATCCATCAATTGT
The DNA here is from genome assembly GCA_948208565.1 of Hura crepitans. Classification (NCBI taxonomy): domain Eukaryota; kingdom Viridiplantae; phylum Streptophyta; class Magnoliopsida; order Malpighiales; family Euphorbiaceae; genus Hura; species Hura crepitans. The sequence goes on along the minus strand of CANXYI010533334.1, from coordinate 6,900 downwards.
AAAAGAATTCCCCTAATAATATTTACACCATATATTTATACCAGAAATTAGCAAAATACGAAAAGATGCTATTCTTGATCAATGTGCAGTATTGAGGCTATGACATTAATATGCTTTTCCTTAACCTACACGTTGCAAAATAAGATAAGGCACTAACAAAAATGCTTAATGGTGTATTCAATTTAGCATATGCATACTCACAAGCATTTCATGCAAAAACATTAATCTAATATCGTTTATCTCATATCATGATCATAGATGACTCATCGTAGACATGTATAAGCATTGAAGCACTAATTCATAATAAATTAAAAGGATTAATCAGGCAAGATCATCATTCCATAATGAACACAATTGACCATTTATACATAGTTACTTTTTAATAATATCATCAATAAGCTCTCTAATTAAAAATGTAAATAGATTTTATTTAGTTCCACTAATTTGAATCTTTAAGTTAATTTAATCATTTTATGCCCATACCTAAAAGACAACTATCCAAAACTTGATAGTAGGACTAACTGGGCCTAAAGACCAATAAATCCGTAGATTACACTAAAAGTCGTAGGTTGTATTAAGGACTTAAAGGTAATTTTTAGGATATGAAGGTTATATATGCACTCGAGGTATGCTAGTAGCTACTAAGACTTCGTAGTTGATTGGTCAACCTATCCAATCTAGATTGACTAATCTTATGGGGCAATTACCATTGTAATTTAACTCTCACCTTCTTAAGTAGCTTTTAATCCATAATGCCTTATTTCCAGCATCTATATAGTTATGCTCATATATCTTCACATTTATGAGTATACAGTTACCACTCATGTTTCCTTATATGATTTTAACAACATAAAAGTCATAACTATTACTATAGCTCAAATATAAGCCTATCATATAAATGTACTCATTTTGGCCACATATAAGTCTTAAACAAAATATGCATTTCTAGGCCATATTAATCATATTAGGAACTCATTCATCATATGTAAATGGAAAATCATCATATGTTTCCCTTGATAACCATTCAGCCATAACTGTGACACCCCCTACCAGATTCCTGAAGAAACCCAACAGGTGATGCACTTCCCGATAGGTCACCCTTCCTAGGATTGCTCGAAGGGAGAACTCCTTAACATTTATGGATTGTTCTAGAACTCTATCAGATATTTCTTAGATGTCTAGTATAATCCTTAAGCATATCCATACATTCTCTAACATACTTAGAAAAACTCAATTACAGACATTTTCTAGGTTATAGAAAATTAGGCAACATAATGGCTACCTGGGTGACATACAAAAAATTTTTTCACCTGTTAAAAGCACTTCTATGGGTAAATAATCCATAAACCTTTATTTGGACCCTTCTGGTCCCCTAGTCAACATTAGCACACATTATAGAAATATCAAAATCATGCACATAGGGCCTTAGCCTATGGTTATCAAAATCACAAGCAAATCAAACACATACATCTCATGCTTATATATATCACATTTATGTTTTATATATAAACCTAGAAGATTCAAAGCATGTTAACCCAAATCTATAGAAATTTACATGAGTGCCACTACTAGAAGGAAACAACTTTCTTTGCTCTTCAACAGTTATATGGCTACACTACATGATCACCAAGGCTAGCTTGCTTATCCTTGTTACCTGCACACCATAACTTAGGTACTTGAGTATAAAACTCAATTGTGAATTTAAACCATTTATAATGTGCATTAGCACACATATGCAAGCATAAAATAATGGTACAGGTGTAGTTTGTGAACAATAAGCCAAAGGATAAATGCCATTTAGATGATATGTCATAAATTCCTTAAATTCACAAAAATGCCACTAAAGTTTATTTGTTAAATTCATCATCAGAAATTATCATCAATTATTTTAAATTCACATTTGACACTATTTAAGTCCATTTCATAGGCTCAACTAGATAGACAACACTTACAAACACTAGACCAAGAGGGAATTGAAAGGCGTGTAGTGGCCCACATTTTGGACCCTAACCATTACACTAGCCTAATATATTATATAGGGATCAGTTCATAGGAACCTCCTAAGGGGAAAAACATTAAGTAACTATGCATAAGGATCAGTCTGTAGACCTCCCAAAAGCACTAATCATGTCAAATAATTCCTTTGAGTATGCCTAGTAGACTAATGCAGTGACCCCTCTAGGGACTTTCGCTGCTGTACCAACATAGTCTAAAATATAGTCAACAATGAAGAGTGTATGCCCTACAAACTAGTGTAGTGGGTTAATTATGAAATTTGGCCACTGTACCGACTTAGTTTGATAAACAAATAGTCTAACAACTGCTAATCCCTAAGTTGACCAGTCAACCCATTTAGTGGGTGTCTAACTAAGGGGCCACTTGACTCTATTTTAAGTTTATTTCTTTACTGATCTTCTTTTTATAATATTAGTAGTTGAAAAATAGATAGTTAAATTTTTTATCAAATAGTCAATTTTTGACCTGGATAGTTATAGGTCATTTTTAGCCCTACCGAGCAATTACGGGTAAAATTTTCTGTAAAATCTTTAACCCATTTTTGAAGGGATAATTACAAGCATATTAAATCTACTCTAGCCTATTATTTTGGCTCAATTATTCACATGTTAAATAGTTATTTTAATTATTGTCCCAAAATCATTTTTAACGGGACTGTTATAGGTCATTTTACCTATTTGCGATAGCCATTTTAAGTTCATTTTAGGTCTTTCTTTAGTGCCAATTACACTAATTGTCATGCATTTCCATAGGCCTAAAGCCAAACTGAAATAAGGATATCAAATTACCATACAAATAACTTCCATGCCAAATTACACAATCATCACAAATTAGGCCATTTTAAGGTACAATTTCACACCTAAAACTAGTCTATTTTTCATGCCATTTCTAGCCAATTTTGAGTTCATTTTTGAATCTTTTTCCATCCTTTAAATATGCTAATCATTTCATGCTATACTAAGTATGCACATTCACCTAAATCATGCCATAAGAATAATGCCACATTCATGCCACAAATGTCATGCCCTTACACACACATGTGCTAGTTAGGCCATACCTTATTTTCATGCCAATTTACCTTCTAAAGCTTTAGGCCTAAAGCTTTAAGTTGCCTTATACATGGTTTTTATTACATTCAAGCACACATATACACATCTAAACACCACACAAGTATGAAAATACACATATTATGCCTTTGCCATGCAAACTAAGCCAACATACACTATAATTATGCCTCGACCACATTACATACACACACACAAGCCTTAGTTCACAAAGCTTTTTACCTACACCTCACATGCCATCAATGTCAAGCTAAATACCATTCTAAAGGCCAAGTACACATCTCATTCACCTACCATACTGATGAAGGAACCTCTTGGCCACAAGAAGGCACACACCAAAACTTATAACTCTCACTACTTAAACATATATTTCATCCATCTTTCATACCATATACCTTAGACATCATGTCAAAACATATAAATAAACTATACACACCCACATACACAAGAACAAAGCTTTCAGCCAAAAGGAGAAATTACCCTTCCCTGCATTTTTCCCTTAAATCAACATTCCAATCATGCTTACACATAACACTAGCCTAATTATGTAACTAAATCACCAATTCACATAATTTAGCCATAAACACACAATTTTCATATAAGGAATCCGAACCTATCACATACAAATTTCATCATTCATGCCTCAAATGCCTTTAATTCACTTACCTCACTATTAAGAGAGTTGAATTCCACACTTCAAGCTTGAAAGGACTCACCAACACCTCACTTCTTCCTTGATCTAAATACACACCAACATCCCTTCAAAAATCCACCAAAAATCACACACCTCTAAATTAAATTCTAATCACATAGGTGCTTTTAGAATCATTAAATCCCCTAAGAAATAAATTAAAAAGGGCTAAAATACTTACATATGAAAAGTTTCCCATTTAGTCCTTTTTGATGAACAACTCAACTTTCAAGAATTTTCTTACAAGTTAAGGACTTCTATCATCTCTAAAACCTTCAAAATTCAATTTTTAACACAATTAGAGGATTTATGGATGCAATAAGCAAGGGAAAAGCTTGCTTGAAGGAATGAAAATAAAGGATAGAAGCTAGAAATAGTGTTGAGGTAGCAAAGGAAAAAAGAAGAAGAAGAAGGGAAGAGGTGAGTAGTGGTGGCCAAGTGGCCACTTAAGTGGCAAATAAGGGTTTATATAGGTTGTGAGGTGGTATGAGTAGGGCCCACAAGTCTCAAAAAAGCTCAATTTTAATAAAAAATTTAGGCAATTTTAAAAAAATCACTCGAACCTCAAAAAATCATTACATTTATTTTAAAAATCCTTAATTAGTCTAATTTAGAGGCTCATAAAATTTCACAGCCAAATACCATTAACAGGACAGTTAACCAACTACCTCGATTTATGTGCAAAACTTTAAAATTAAAATATTTTCAAAAAACCTTGAAATTTAAAAATTCTTTCACCAATGGACTTAAGGGAATTTTTAACCTTTAAGGTATGGCATTTTTAGGTATGTCTGGGAACATCCTAGGTCATTCCTAGCCTAACTCCATCTAAGCCTATGACTTACTAAATTATAGTCTAAAATAATTTACTAGTTCTATTAAATCTTTAACTTAAGTCAATTTCATCGTTTTATGGCCACCTAAATTTTCATGAGCAATACCCCTACCTCAAGCCTTATGATGGTGATCGGGCACTTAAGCAACACTTTTTTAGCCTTATTGGTACTATTCAAGAAGCCTTGACTTACGAGCATTACAATTATTCCCCTCTTAAGAAATTTCATCCTTGAAATTACCTAGAGTTAAGAGGTGTGGATATTAAGCCATTATCTACTCTTCAGGCTCCTAGGTAGCTTTTTCTACCTTATGATGTCTCTAAAGGACTTTAACTAAAAGAATGGCTTTATTCCTTAATTGTTTCACTTCTCCAGCTAGTATTTGTATTGGTTCTTCTTCATAGCTCAAATCTGGTTGTATTTCACATATGTTTTTAGGACTATGTCGGAGGGATCTAATCTATATCACCTTAACATTGAGACATGAAACATATCATGAACTTGTGACAATTCATATGGCAAAGCTAGCTTATATGCTGGAGGTCTTGCTCTCTTTATAATCTCATAGGGTCCAATGAATCTAAGGCTCAACTTCCGCTTTTTCCTAAATCTAAAGACCTTCTTCCATAGAGATACTGATAAGAACACTTTCTCACCAACTGCATACTTAATATCATTTTACTTTAGATCAACATAGGATTTTTGCTTATCAATTGTAGCTTTTAGTCACTATTTGATCACTTTAACATTTTACCTTGCATCTCTAATCAAATTAACTCTTAATATCTTATTTTCCCTAATCACACATGAACACAAAAGAGTTCTAGATTTCTTATCATACAGTGCTTCATACGGGGCCATGCCCAAACTAGTATAATAGCTATTGTTATAGGTAAACTTAGCTAAGGACAAGTATTAATCTAGTTGCCTTTAAATTCAATGTCATAGCTACATAACATATCCTCAAGCACTTGTATCACCCTTTCTGACTGTCCATCTATCTGAGGGTGGAAAGTTGTACTATAGGTTAATCTAGTGTCTAACGCTTTATGAAACTTCTTCTAAAACCTAAAAGTGAACCGAGGATCTCTATAAAAAATGATTACCATAGGTACACTGTAAAGTCTAACAATCTCATCAATATACAATTTAGCCAAATTTTCCAATGAATAGTCCATTCTAATAAGGATAAAGTAAGCTGTATTAATCAGTCTATCAACAATCACCCATACAACATCATATTTGCCTTTGGTCATAGGTAATCCCATTACATAGTCCATTATAGCCTTTTCCCATTTTCATTCTGGTATTGTTATAAGATGTAGCAATCCAGAAGGAACCTAATGCATAACCTTTACTTATTGACATGTCAAACATCTAGCAATATACTCTCCCACATCTCTCTTTATACTTAACCACCAATACTGAGGCTTCAAGTTAAAATACATATTAGTACTACCAAGGTGCATAGATTAAGAAGCTTTATAAGCCTCCTTCAGTATCTATAACCTCAAGTTATCTATACTAGGTACACACAACCTGCCCTGATAATACAAAGGTCCATTCTCTCTTAAATTAAATCCTAATGCCTTCCCCTCTTGAACTTTACATACCAATTAAATTAATGACTCATCTCTACCTTACACTTCATTGATCTACTATATGAAGCTGAGTTTAATCTATAACTCAGCCAACACGACATTCTCCTTAGTGTACTACAACCTAGCATTCATAGATCTCAATGTCACAATGAATTTCCTGCTTAAAGTATTTGCTACCAAATTAGCTTTTCCTAGATGGTATATATCATGCAGTCACCGTCCTCAACTAGCTTTAGCCATCTTTTCTACCTTAAGATTAATTCCTTCTAAGTTAGGAGGTATTTTAGACTCTTGTCATTAGTGTATATGTAACATTTCTCACCATATAAATAGTTCCTCCAAATTTCCCAAGCAAAGACAATAACAGCTAGCTCCAAGTAATAAGTAAGATAATTCTTCTCATGTGGCTTTAACTATCTTAAAACATAGGCTACTACCTCTCTTTCTTACATCAACACATAACATAAGCCATTAAGTGAGGTATCACTATACACTGCAAAGTCCTTACCCTATTTAGGTTGAATCAAGATAAGAGCTTCGATCAACATCTTTTTTAGCTTCTCAAAAATAGCCTGACATACATCATCCCACTCAAATTTCACATTATTTCTATCAAATCTTGTCAAAGGTGCTATAATCAAAGAGAATCCCTTTACAAACCTCTTGTAATACCCAGCAAAACCTAGGAAACT